>JAIEZT010001243.1:28878393-28993393 GCA_019594935.1 Periophthalmus modestus
GTAGATCAGACTGTTCCTGGAGCTTTTGTTACAGTCGTCATGACAGCAGTCAAGAGGTTATGGTTATGTAGAAAAAGAACAAATATCAGTGGTAGAATTCATCGGTGACTGATACTGGTCCTGGTGGAATGGAGGAAAGTAACATATTTAAGATCAGTTCATTTAAAATAATGGCACTCGAGAAATGTAAGAGCTGGAGTGTATGAAGTATACATTCACATTTTGAAGCAAATTCTACCATACCTGTTCTTCACGACAAATCTAAACTATTGGCACTGCGTTAAGAGTTATGACGTCACAAGAACACAACATGTACATACTCAAAATCGTATCACTCACTCACAAAACACATCACAAAAAAAAAAAACACACAGAAAGAAAATCTGCTTTTTACAGCAACTAATAAGTGTTGGAGAAACCGTCATAAACACTGAAGCCTACAGTTGACGATCTCATTAACTTTTGACGCTCGGTCAGTCAAATCCTGTGCAGAATTGTTTTGAAAAGCTGCAGCCGCCAGTTTGGCCACAGATGGTCTACCTGGAGAAAGGCACCCTAAAATGGTATCTTATGTGAAACACACACACACATTGGCATTGGAAAATCTGTGAAAATATGTTATTTTGTTCTGGCAGACCCAGTGAAGACACCCCTGCTGCGCTGCTTCTGCCATACAGTGCATCTACTATAAATATAGCCTGCTGACTTGTAAAGTAATTTCATTGACGTAGTTGCCTAATATGGTAAATGCATCACTTCCAATACATGCTGGGAAGTAGCAGCACCCGGGAAGAAGGGCCAGGTGGAGACTGATTTGGCAATGGCCTCAAGAAAAGCACAAGGCCAATTTTTGTGATAGAGGACTAGTTTCTGTATATCCGCAACAGAAGGAATGCATACATTTTAACTCTAAGTTTCTCTAAAATGTGTTTATAAATCCTAAATAAAGTTTCATAAATACATAGAGTTATCACATTATTTGCAACTTGTATTTGCATTTACCAAGGTATTTTTCACCGTACGTTAAGGTCGGAGTAGTAGGGCAAAGTAGCAAAGCAGCTGTCAGTTGAGCATTTAAGAAATACACAGGAAACCAGTCACTTTGTTATTCATTCAGCCAGTTAGTTGGGGGTTAATACAGCCTTGCACAATGCTCTCCTTGCACTCAGAGGAACACTTACAAGTTTACATGTAGTTTCTTTTCAAAGAGAAAAAAACGATATTAGATTTTTGCTGTTTCAAATTGGTCTATCAAGAGGTTTCATTTGAAAATCTCAAATTCCAGTCCCCAAATGCCACTTCTAACACTGCGGTTTCTTTTCACCCCTTGATTTACAGCACGTCTCTGATAGATCTGCAGCACTCGTCCCATTGTGTGCTTTTTTTTTTTCTCCGTGATACAATCCAATGGTGTCAGATGGGAATAAAAAGCCATGTGGTAATTTAGTGATCAGCAGATGATTGTGGGGCATATGTTTGTGGCTGCCAGCAGACCAAGCCCGGGCTGCCAAATCTCTCTTAAAGGGACGCCTGAGAAAAGGGGGCTTAGTATCTCCGTATGTTCCCCGTGCTTGGCCGTATGCACACTGAGGCGGGGGCACGATCTCATACGTCTTTCTTGGTCCGTATTTGCCTTGCTGTCTTTATTGTGCGCCCCATGTGATCTTTCTTCTCCTCTTTCAGTCAATTCACTGCTGCCTCATCCCATCCATATGATGTATAATGCTACTTTGCCTGTTGTCTGGCCATAATGGGGTTGTCATCTTGTTAGAAATCCTGTCGTAGTTCTATGTCAGATGTCACACAGACTGAATTGTGTTGTAGCAATACTAACATTTCAAACTCAATTTCAATACTGATTTTGATAGATATCACAGTAATAATAAGAAACACAATATTAGACAATAGACTGTAATAATTATAGTTTATTTTATATTAACATGTGGTGATAGTAGTTATGATATATACAAGACTGTTAAGAAAAAGCCTTGTTTATGTGTTTTCTTTCAGTTTTTGCGTTAAACAGTAGTGTCTGGACATTCCTACTGTTGAAATGCAATAACTAACCAACATTGTTTAAATTCTCATTTGAGTAAAGCTGTAAGATATTTAGGAGCGTGGTATTAACATTTTGTTGTGTTGGTGTATAAAGAAAAAATGTGTTCTATTCTGTTATAAGTTCAAGCCATGCCATTGTTTGTCGGCCTGTAAATGGAAAGCGGCTTTGAATTGAACATATGCGTTACCTGCTGAACCTCTTCATCAAACAAAACATTACAGACTAATGTGGGTTTCTATAATGTGCCTTTGTGTGAAATCACAGTGCAATTAAATAATGAATGTGCTGTGCCGGGTTCAGTGCAGGTGTCGCTCCGAGGACTGTGGATGCATTCACAATCTTGTGTTTAGATCCGTCTGAAAAACTGGCGATTATCTGGAACAAAGAGCAGAAGAAACCTGACTCTGAAAAGACACACAACTATTTGCAGATGTTATAGATTATGGCAGTTGGCCTGAGCTTGACTTGTTTTTAGGTAAAGCAAAACTTGTTAAAACTACTCATTGTCTAGTATTTTCTTATTGCGGTGTAATCCCTGAGTCCTGCGGGTGGATTCTATTGCAAAAAAGAGAGAAAATATATGATTATGCAAAGTAGGACAAAGCAGGTTACAACATGCACTTGAGGACAACAGGCTTGGGAAGATTATTGCCAGATTGTCCAAACAACAGGGGTGGTTAGTTCCTGTTTAAGCAAACTCCTCCCCTCATGATTCTTGGGCTCATACCTCTTGAGTAAAAATATAATTGTCTTCATTCTTAAATATCCAGTTGACTTTATTTATTTATTTATTTATTTTTTTTTGTTTCCTTTTCTGTTTGAGGACATTTGCATTGTTACACCATACTTTTTGTAATTTCCTCCCATATATTAAAAAATGTTTAATGTTTTTGTAGTTGTTTGTTTTTTTGTTTTTGTTTTTTTTTTTCATTTTGTAAACACAGATGATAGTATTTGTATTTGTAATTGTTTGTTTGTTTTTTTTTTTTAAATCACCACCAGGACAGGATGTGGCTGTACTGTCAGAGGTGTGGACAGTGATACAGAATGTCTTACATCAGAGCAAACTTTGGTTCTGGTCACTTTGTGCAGCCTGAGGAGTCAAGCCTTATATTTCAATAATTCAGCTCCATCAAGTCTGTAGACAACCAGCCTGACTTGGATGTGCAACGGCTCATTCACGTTTGGGGGACTTGTCCTCTCAAATATCCTCGTAACATTCTTTAAAAAACAAACTTTAAAACTCCTTGTGATTAACAGTCTTCATTTTTCACTTGTTGATTTATACTTTTTTATATTTACACCTACCCCCAGGATGTAAAGCTAAGAAATGCTATTGCTAGAATTCTCAAGCACATTTTTTTTTGCTAATGCAGCACCTGTATGTGAGGAAAGGCCACGGTTTCTTCTGGGTTCACCCTGGAGGAATGTGTAGATTCAAAAATAGTGTCTTTACTCATGTTGGCTGTCTCTGTGTACATGCTGGAGAGAAAAGAGTCCACACAGTTGGATTTTTATTGTGCACTTTTTCTAAAGTCAAGTCAAAATAAAATGTCGAACAATGTCCCGGAGGCCTCTGTCTGGCTCTGTTTTTGCTAATAAAGCTTTTAGCCAGCGCTGATCCACTGTTCCCTGCCCATTAGCGATGTAGGACTGTTTAAGGTAGCATTAGGTGGCTCCCTCTTTCTCCAAATTGGGCAATTAATGAGAACTGCTGATGAGCCACTTGGCTTTTAGCTTTTAGCCAGAGAACACTTCGGCACAAGTACTTAGTAATGAACAGAGCGTGGGGTAGAGATATCAGAGCATTTTCACAACATGGATTACAATTTGAAAAAATTGAAGTATATGCAGAGACATATGCAGCACATGGAACTTTGTTCAGACAGTTGTTTTGATCAGACAGAGAATGAGAGTTTTCACTGCAGCTCTGCAAGTGTAATGAACATCATGTCTGTGGCAGCGGCTGCTAAATGGAGCCATGAGTAATCAGTGATGTGCCGCTGGTTTGGTGATGACATAAGAATCAGATCTGAGGTGAAGAGGACTATATACACACACTCATTCTGTGCTGCATTTGACTAATTCTACAAAGGTTCCTTCTATTAACCTCATGCACTTTAGTAGACATTTTATTTTATGTATTTATTCAGTTATTTAAGCATGATAGTGGTTGGGACAGTGATAATAGTTGTGTATTTTTAACTTATATTGAAGTTTTGAGTTTGCTAACCAAGAATAGATTAAAGTAAATGTGAGATGGAAATGATACTGATGTAATCCTTGAGCATATATGGAGAATGCCTCTGATGAGGATGTGTGCAGAAATGCAATGAACTCATCTGGTTTGAGTGCCTGTGACAGAGTTTCAAGTGTCTTTAGTTTGCATGCATGTGCGCACATTTGTGTATTTGTTTGTGTGCTGGCCTGTTTTACGTGTGTGCATGCTCCCAGAGGGGAAACAGGCTGTGTGGGGTGTTATCTGCTTCTGCAGAGGGTGACAGCTAATCACCAACCCTGACAAACACTGGGGTAGAGGAGGAGAGAGAGGGAGGGAGAGAGGAGGGAGGTGAGGGAGGAGAGGAAGAGATGATGTCGGTCGAGCGGATTGGCATTTGAATTCCACTGAGTAGCCTCAGAGTGCCTCGCTTCTGTCATCACAATCTCTATATGGGTTTGGGCATGAGCAGGACCACCATGCTGCCTCCCACCTGGCCCACTGACAACTATTAATCCTGCCTAAGACGATCTATGGACACAGATACCACAGAAAACATGGAATAAAGCAGTGGATTTGTTGCACTTCTGAGTCATAGGCTCTATTACAAAGCATTTGTGACAACAAGCTCCACCAGTATCCCCCCTCAGCCCTCCCAAGTTTTATTTGAGCATGTAAAAAAGAACCCTTAAAATATAAGCTTTCCTAAGCTAGTCTACAGAACAATTGAGTGGCAGAAAACAATACATTTAGAGTGTCGAATGGTCCTATTAGTGGCACTTGTGTATGCTTAGAGCATTTGTAAGGCTTTGGCCTGCAGATGGGCCGCTGCGTGCCCAGTCAGTGTGAGTGGCCTGTTGACACAGAGATCAGACGGCTGTGAGGGATGGTGCCTCACAGTCGTGAGATGGAGGCGGGCAGGTGGCACAGGGACAGAACAGCACAGACAACAGCCAGACAAGACAGTTTTATGATTTACACAAGGCTGTTTTCCATGGCTGGGCAAACCTGGGAAACATTTTTATCTTATTATATGGTATTATGAACATTTGAAAGATACACATTTAAACGGCATGCTGGTCTGTAGAATTCCCCACCTGTTGTAATGATAATGTTTTCCATAGACAACAGCTCTTTATGATTGTCCATATTAGGATCTGCTTGTGTGCTTGGTCCAGTGCTGCCTGTTGTCTGGCTGCCAGGCAGAGCGGGTGTGGGTGACTTTGGCTGCACCCGCAGGTGGCTCTGTGTGTGCCTGTCTGTGATGGGTGTCAGTGTGTGGGTGCTCCGTATGGGGGACCCTCATCTGCTCACAGTGTCACAGATCTCAGCACTCTGCCCGTCCTCTGACCCTGTCACCAGTCCGGACCCTCACCTCTCCAGGATGTGCAGAGGAGACGGCAGACAGGGAGTGGGTGGCACCGCGTTTTAGATACAGGCATCAGTGAAATCCCTGCTAAATAAAATCAAAGATAGCTGTCAGGTGCTTTTTATGGAGTGCACTGCTTGAGAGCACGCAAATGGCACTATCAGTGAAGAAGTCAAAGGTCCATAGCTCCCCGCCAAGTGAGGCTGTCATTCATCTTTTTAAGCACACACCTTCATGCAGTCTGCTTAACACCTGTACTCAAACTTCAGCACTACCTGAAGGCACGGGACAGAGAAAATGCCTTAGCAAAACAAATCAAATAAAATGCAAGGACTACAAACTTAAACATAATGGTGTTGCATTAGCTTACAGGAGACCAGATTTTTGTGGTAGTATTCATCCAAAACATATGTAGAGCATCATTTTACTTGTTTTTATTAATTATTAATTATTAATTATTTATTAAAAGTAGTAACTGTTGCATGGTGGTCTCGGGGGAAGTGAGTCCAAGGTCTGAGCCAAGGTAAACGCTCCCTCATCTCTGTTGATGGTCCCGATTTCAACAGCCTCTTGTATGTCCATCTTTTGTACTAATACTCCTCGGTTCGTACTGTTTTTGCCCTGTCCCAGTCCATGACATGATCACATCTTCATTTTGCACAATATGTCCCCATTAACATTTGTGTTGATACTATAGTACTTCTAGTGGCTCACATGGTCTTTGGGAATAAACATGTTAGTTTTTTTGTTATGAGTCCCAATTTATGCTAATCAGATTTTTTTTAGCTCACATTTGTTGTTTCTACAGTCAACTCACCGTTTCCTGATAAATGTGGTATTTTGTAAGCAGAGAAATCAAGCTTCAGATAAGTTCATTTCTTTTAATATGCTTGTGTTAAGCTATTTTAAATCTTAAATATTAAGGCTAAGATGTTTATAAATAGTTTGAAGGCCTGACTAATACATAGGACGTTTAGAAGTCAATCTTGCGTAGTCCGAGTGTGATGGTGGTCCAGTTTGAGTGACCTAAAAGCAGCTGTGCTTCTTTCACTTGTTGGCTGCTAATGGCAGTTGGCATTTGGCCACTATCAGTGGATTGTTAATTAGTATTGAGAGGTTAGAGGAGAGGCACAGACCCCCCTCTGCCCCCTCACAGATGTGGGTTTGATTCATAAACAGTCAGTGTCTGACTAGAGCATGTGGCATGTAGTCTGTCCATACCAGTCCACTCAGCACAATGTATCGAACAGCTACAGCTCTATGACAAAAACACAGCACAGAGGCCAGAGAGCAAACCCATATCCCACTAATTAACCAAACTCTAAGTCAAAATGAGGTGCAGTCTCTTCTATAATGGCTGCCTCCTTGGTCTATGACCTGTTCTTCAGCTAAGTCTCATCATTTTGCTGACAGATTCAAACTAACTAAACATGCTAATGAAACACCCCTGGGCGTGAGGCTGCATAATAAAGATTATAAACACATTTAAGGAAAGAACCTGCACTCTTTTGTGGTGGGATATTCATTTGCTTGTTTAACACTTTATATCACTATATGTTGTTATTATTATATATTTACATCCTTGTCTCATACACATATAATACTTTTATAGTATTTTATTAACATATTATTTCAATATTGACGTAACATTTAGTTTCAAATGGTTTGAAAGTTCAGTCACTTCATGTTAGCTTATGGCACACAATCTAATCTTGGCTATGGGATTCTTTATTTTAATGGCAACCTTTAACAAATCAGTGCAAATGCACAGAGGCTGGAGTTAAACATTATCACAGCCAACACTAATGTCACAGCCTTTGTCTAAAGTTAATTGTAGTATAGTTGTCATGGAGGAATTGCTCTGTGACCTTTTAGTATTTTTTTTATTTCTTCTGGCCATATATTTGCTAAGTGATGGTATTCAGGCTGATTAGCACACCCTCCGATCCTCACACATTTACAGACCAAATCACAGTCACACAGACACAATTACAAAATACAATGAATCCACTCCCCAGTATCCCACCACCATTGTTCTGCTTTATAAGACTGGGAAAGGAGCATCAGTCAAGTATATTAGCTGGATCCTATTACTGTCACCAGATTGCCTCTGTGAGCCATCTTAAAGAGCCCCCAGACAAAACTTCCTGTCATGTTAATCCAAGCTTTAATAAATAGAGGGATGTGTAACCATATTCAAATCTGGGCTCCTGTATTTGTGCTGACAAAGAGAGACGGCCTATCACGTCATGACAGATGAAAGCGCTTTGCATGAAAAGGAAATCTTGAGGGGAGAAAAGTTTTTATCGCTGCTCATTGTATCGTATACAGAGGAGAAATGTCAAATTATTGAAATGGTCTTTTAAAAAAAAAAGCTTAGTCTAATCTAAGTAAAACACTGCAGGTATTAGGGATGGCCACCATTGTGTGCCAAATGAATGCTATTCAGCAGCTCGGCTAGAGGTTCATTTGATCCCCCTGTTCACCTATTGATATCACAGAATAAAATACGCACACGTCTGTGAAGAGATGTGTGTTCACCAGGTGCTAGCATCACTGAGCTGGTTTGTGAATACCCCCAGTCTGATATGTTCTACTTCTGATAATGCAAAGGAAAAAAATATTGCACTTAAAATGTTCAGAAAAACTTCAAATGTGACTATGACAAACAAGCTGCCAAATACCAACATTTAAAGAAGAAACCACCACATGAGAAAGTATTATTTTAGTGACTGCAATTAAAACCAGGCTTATTTATTTATTTATTTATTTTAATGTCTTTCATTTGTTCCTTTACTGACCCCTTGGGGTCAGAATTGGTATGGTACATTGCTAAGCTGATTTATAAATACTCAAAGTTGGTTAGTCCATTTTATTCCTTGGATGATTATTCAAAGGTATATATTTCCTTCCAGCGTCAGGAGTTCTTTGCATTCTGAGGCATTCCTCTGTAACAAAGAGGAGCTGGAAATGACCCTCTTTACTTCCCGTCCATCTCTCCAAGATTCAAAAGCACTAGGGAAAAGAGCAAAGGCCCCATTTCACACAGAATGACATGCTCTTTATAAGGCGAGATTCCTGCCGCTTCAAAAACCAATTTTTAAAAAAGCTAAGCGGAATTTCACCATGAGACATCTGTATATTTTACTGTGTGGAGCAGCGGGGCTTTAGTGTTATTAAAAAGCTTATTGAATGCCTGTTCATTTCCTTCTCAAGCTGTGTCTTGGATGTGTTTTAAAAGACTATTTACCTGACACCAGTGTATATCGAATCTTACACACATACACATATATACGTACAGATACATACGCACACACGCACGCATGCACGCACACGCACACACGCACGCACACACACACACACACACACACACACACACACACATTTCCCAGTGCATATTGTTTGCATGTTTTACACTTGGTGAGACTGAAGAGATTGGTGAAGGGTTGTCAGAAATATTGAAAATCAGATACTCACAGATATTTAAACTAGTATCGAAATTAGATCTTCATTTGAGCAAGTATCGATACTAAAAAAAAATCACATTCACAGGACAGAAATGCAGTATGTTGTGTCTGCCCCAAGCTCAGACAAATAGAGATGATGGTGTTAGCAAAGGCACCCGACATGGAGCCTGTGTCAAACCAGTCTGAATCTATCACACACAAAATGAAAACACTAGAAGGGGGCTTGCTGTTGGGACCCTGGAAGGCAAAATCTGAAAAGGAGGAAGAAGAAAAAAGTTCAGAGATTCCAGATAGCTTCTAGCTATGAGTTCACTGTGCTAAACTTTTTCATCCTCGCTTCAATAAATCACATTGTATTTACATATTTGTTTGTTTATGCAGACGTCGTCAAGAGATGCCACGTTTGTCTGGTTTAAGCTTCATATAGCTATTGAAGATAGATATAATACAAATAAAACATCCCACTTTGAAATAGTCATATATATAGTATTAAACAAAGTCTCAGGATTATGACGACTCAGAACCAGTCCATTTTGTTCATATTTACGTACACTTTTACATATGTGCATAGTAATGTAATAAACTATAAAAACGTCAATAAGAATACACCATGCAATTTGACTCAGTAACCTCTTCAAATGAAAAGTAAAAGATAAATAAATGGGTGAATGATCTAAGCTAAAACTTGAGCAGCTTGTTTTTCCTGAACCACTGATGTGCTTCGACTCTCCCACGATGCCTATTTTGCGCTGCTGATTGTGACAAGCATTACAAAGGAAATAAATGTCCCAACCTCCAGCAGGTAGTGACAATTAAGCAAACATTCAATACTTTGACTAAATAGTTCATAATAGACCGTTGGGGGCTGTGTTAGGCTGATTAGAGCTGTATCAACACGGTGTTTGCTTCAAATGAGTCTTACTTTAGTCATGTGCGAGAAACCAATAGACTGGCAAACTTTGGCTGAATGGGATCCTTTGTCGTATAGTTTGTTGGTAGAGTGAAATGTAGCATGAAAAACCTATAAAACCACATTGTACAAAATGAAATATATAGTGTAATTGTGAAAAGTATTCTCATCACTATCTCTGTCAAGTGAATACAGACCTCCCAAGTTGTGTACACGTAGCATCTTGTTTTTTGAATATGTTCTCAGCTCTTAATCTTGCCATTATGTACTTTCTGTTAAACCTCTGGAAGAAAGTGTAGTTGTGGATTATTTATGTTTTTGTTCTTTTTAAGCCCAGAGTCTAGTTTGTCTTCAACTTTGTACAACCTCTTTGTTGTGGTAACCTATTTGCCATCAAAACAAATTGCATCCTGAGTGGCCTACTCCTCTGCCATCTTGTTTTCACACAGTATCCCCAGTCGTTTCAAAGAATGGCCTGACCTCTCGATGCCCTCAGTTATTGCTACTTGCCGCTATATTTACTGTTCATTAACAAGGAGGGGGAGGAGGCAGAGGAGGGCAGCGTGTGCAAAGCTCCCTATATACTTTATGTGTGTCTACTAACAGAGAAATCTGATTGGCTTTGCAAGCAGAAGGACATCATTTTAAATAAGTCCTCAATGTTAAACTGTTTGCTCTAGGGCTTAGGGATTGCTCACCTCTCCAAATGCTATTTTAGCTTGAAAGCACAATATTTCCCAGCAGCCTCTGCGCTCACATGGGAGACTGAGAGAGGGACTGGTGCGCTGGTTTCATGGAGGTGGCTTGCAGGCATACTCCATTCTGACAGAATGAGGAGGCACTCGGCGAGAGAGTGGCGGAGAGGAAAGGGGGCCTATTAATAAAATGACTCTATAATGGGTAGTTCCCTGCAGCTTGGAAAAGAAGACAGGCGGATTGATGGACGAGGCCAAGGCCCACTTCCTGAAGCACGGCGAGCTCAGTTATGTGGACATGTGAGAGAGAGGCCAAACCCAAGGCCAGACCACCACAGCCTCCACTCTTACTCATCGCTTCACCAAACTGTTTAGAAATGCATTAAAACAGTAGCCCCCACCCCAACTGGCTTTTTAAACACTACCTTCAGAAATAAATGACACCGCATGCTGTTTAACTCCAATGGTGTGTAGAGGCAACCATGTAGAATTTACTTTAATTGTAATTTTACCTCAAAGTGAATGCCAAGGTAAACATGGCTCCCCGGATGACGTTATTATGATTCTCTTGCAATTCTATAATCCATAATTGACATGACTTAGGAGTAAAGCACCCATAAAATAGTATTTGGCAGACTGGCAGTTTGTTTACAAGGAAAGGTTGTCTTAATGCAATGCTTTTTATAAGCACTTTTATGTTTGAAGAGTCACTTGAGTGGGGATTGAGATGAGCTAAGAAAATATTGTTTTGCCACAGCAGTGAGTTCTAACAATAGAGCGGGCTCCTGAAGGCGTCACTCCATCATGCTTTCATTACATTTTTGTTACATTGATTAGAGTGGCCTCAGCATGACTGCCTTTTTAATTGTCTATTTGCTGATCTGAGAGCTGAGCTGAGCGCAGCTGTAGATTGTGTGCTAACCATTTCAACAATGCTCTGAGGCATTCTCTGACACGCAAAGTTCATTGTTAGAATATACATCAGTTTGTATCGCCATAGCGACCTCCTTGGATGCTGAGCAGGGGACCTCATAAATATGTAATCCTGACAGATTTGAGGAATTGTCCTCCTCCAGTGTTTCTCTCAAGCCGTTTTGTTAATGTCAACATGAAGGAAAGTTAGTGCAATAAGTGTTGACATTCAGCCCATGGTGTATATCATTAATAATTGCATATATATGATTTTCAGTCAGATGACACTTGAATCATAGTCTTATTTTCAGATAATTAGATATAAAATATTAATATACCACATGAAAAGCTAACACCATGGGTATGCAGTACTCCACTTGACCACACGGTCCAATTATCAATACTAGACTAGACAATGTGGCCAAGTGTGCCGTTACATGGCTTTATTATAATCACCTACCTTGTGTTTGAGAGACATAGACTACTTGCAGGAGGTTAAATATGGCTTGCTTTGCAGCAGTTTAAATAGCTGCTCTATCTGAGCTTATAACAGTGCTACTTTGCCCCCCTTGTGTAATTGCAAGAGCTTATGGGGACCAAAAATGTTGCCCTCTGCTCCTCGTTAAAGCACCACTTGTAAACGCGCTGGAGCGTGGTTGCAGCACACTGCTGCCCGACGTTCCCAGACAATGATATAGATTTCCTCTACAGAAGAACAATTGGAAGGGTTGTCACAAATTTGTCCATTGTCACTGGGTCGCTATCATTTCTCTGTTAATTGCCATCATTGTAATAGAATATTAGATGCTCCAGAATGCAAAGGGAGGGCTGATGAAGGGCTGGTGCCAGCAGAGTTTTCTCCTTGACCACAGCCCTTATCTGCTAATGATAATAATAATATGTGACACTTCATTGATCCCTGTAGACTTTTGTACCCTCCTTATCCCCTCCACTATGAGGCAGCCTTGTGCGAGAAAGAGTGGCACTGAGGCGCTACATACTTTCTCTGTGGTGGATGTTCACATAGCTGCATTACATTAGTCCTTATAATCGTTTAGACTTTTCAATCTAACCACTGACTAAATCATTATTGTAGCTGCTAGTTCTGTTAGACATGATGAAAATTCAATCCTGTAGAGCTATTTTAATCAAAGACAAACTCCTGTTGCAGCAGTCCTCCCCTTTGGTTCCATGTGCTGCCCTGAGCTTGGTCAGAAAGTGTGGGTTTAAATCAAGAGACAAATCACAATGTGAATTTATTGGCTTTTGTTTTTTAGTTGCAATTCAAAGTAAAACAAATATGTTGTAAATATTTTTCTCATGGGTTCACAAATATCAGTGACAATTAGCTACATTACTTAGATTTGTATTCATTTATTTATTAATAAGACAATGCATATTTAAAACAAGAACATGCTAAAAAACATATACCTGTAAATATACTGGATTGTAGCCAAAGCTAATATTAAGTATATTGAGTAATGATGATATTTGATGCGGTAAACTGGGTTCCCAGTCACTCATCTCTGTCATCTGTGTTATCTGTTTCATCTGCATGTGGAGTAGCTGTCTTTGCTGATCAAGAAGAATAAAGGTAAAAGCTACAAAAAAGAAGATAAAAAGTGGACGTTGAGGATTATTGTGTATTATAAATGTGCAGTAGTCATACATCATTATTTGCTCGACTTATCTGTGTGTGTCACATGAAGTAAATCTGAAGAATATTACTCTGACTAGTGAGTTACCAAATGGATTTTCTAGTTGGATTTACGTTTTCATATGTTGTGAAATTCTATAAGTACACGAGTGTTGTGCAAATCCACACACGTAAGTGCGCTGTATCAGCACAAATCCCTGTAATCCCTGACATCATGTTTCCAGTGAGGAGCAGGCACTCACAGAGCAGGTGCAGGAAGTGAACTTTTGAACAGGCATTGTGCAAAGTGTTTTCATCATTTAGATTTGACTTTTTATAAATTATAATCAATTCAGAATATTAAACGTGACTTGAGAAAGTTTGTCAAATTCAGATATTTTTGGGGATTTTATCTCTATGTAGATGTTCTGTTTTGCAAATATGGGCCAAGGGCAAATGACATTATGGATTTACAAGTATCTATACGATGTGAACACTTGTTACACTGCTGTTGTTCAAAAATATACTTGGTTGTTTTGCTGCACTATCTCGTAATCCTACATATTTGGGCTGATTTTAGTCTCGTTCTTGACCGCTCAAAATGCTTTTAGGTGCTCAACATATTGGGGAGATGCCCTGTCTCTAGGAAGTCCATTCTCTTGCACCTGACTCAGAATAAATTGAGCCAGAGTTTTGAAATATAGATACTATTATTGAGGTTATTTTGAAATTTGATATACACAATTTTTGTATATTGTTACATATTGTCTGGATATTGTTGTCGGGATGCACATTTTTGTCAATAACACCCCACCCAAGGCTAAACATAACATTGTTAAGGTGTCCAAAAATGAAGGTTACAGGTGCATAGCAGCAACTAGGCCTGTCATGGTAATTACTATATCGATTTATAGTTTAATAGGTGACAGATGGGACAATCATTTTTGGGGGTCAATATTTACCGTGTGTACCAGTGAGACATTTTGTGTTATTATTTCGGCAATATTTGAGCTGTAGATGGTTGAATTATGAACTAAAATGACAAACTAATTACTTAAGTGCTGCATTGTGCTTCTTATTTATTTAGTGAAGCTCGTGTTTTTTAACAACATTGCAGAATTATAGACTACTTTCTGCTTTATATTTTAGTTTCAGTATTATCGTTTATCGTCTGTATTTATTTCAGCAATATATCACACTTAAAAATGTGTTATCGTGACAGGCCTAGCAGCAACATGGTTATTTCTATCAACTTCTAGATCAGATTGTCTTGTTGTATACTTTGATACCCTTTGCTTTTCTCATAAAGTATAAGAAGCATAAAGTTGAAAGCCATATTGAAAAATAGAGCAACCTTATCCTGGCCGTCAGAGCAGAGACAGGTACAGACAGTCCCAGGTCAGCAGCGGTGTCTCGGTCCTCTGTCCCTTTGCCATCACATCTGATCTATATCAGTGTCACCCCAAATTGCAGGAGGGCTCGTCGGGTAGCCCTCCGCCGTGATGCAAATGTAAATGCACGTTTGACACCTATCTAAATCGCTGTCATAATTCATTTCCCAGGCTCTTAAATCTCCCCCTGTCACCCCGCACCTCTGCTGTTTTCCTGTCCAAAAACCCAGCACATTAGCTTTTATTGATGCCTTTGTCCTTTGATACATAATTTATCAGACAGCGACGTTTTTCAGAATGATCACGTTTTTTTGACCAAAGCTTGTTCAAACATATGGATTTGTTGATGTTGCTGATACAGACAAAGCAGGTCCGGAGCAGTATGACAGCACACATCTATTCCACAAGGTATTAAAGCAAAGTACTATGGAGCTTCATTGTCTTGTGTCTCTCTGGAGGAAGACAAACAAGATATGGATATCAGAAAACCACTGCAGAAATACTGAATAGCCAAACAACAAACCAAGTATAGATTAATTTGCAAGTGTTTTTTTAAGCTTTAGCCACAAAATACATTTATGTATATGTCAATAAAAAAAGCATTTACTAATAAACATTAATATTACTGTAATATTGCAACTGTTGAGTTTAATAATGCATATGTGCCTTGGGGTCGTGCAATGAATCAAAATGTAATTGTTTCAGTCATTTCTAATTGTCAGTGATATGCTTAGGACTTTTCGATTTAGAGATCTGCAGGCAATCCTCTAGCAGTGAGCGCATGTGGTCTGGAGCTAGGGATGGGCACCGAAACTCAGTTCAGACAAGGCACAAACTAAAAAGGTAGAACACTGGCACCAAAAATCCTCCTCCTCTAAATGTGGTGCAGGACTATACAGTGTAGAGCGTGTGTCTGCCTAAAGATGCAGCCAAATGAGTCCGCATAAAGTTTGCCGTAATCCTCCTCCTCTGCCCAGGTAACCGTGTAGTAAAAGGAAATGTTAACAAAGCAAAAAGCATGTGATCTGCTGTGCTCCCGTTCATATAAAGTGCCATATGGGGAAAAACTAAAATCAAACTTTCAGCTGTGTGGCTCTGGTTCATTTGTTTGCACATTTGTTTTGAGTTATAACTGAACAGATGTCATATAGTACTACTAAGTTTTGAAATAGGAGTTTGCCTAGAAATAAGAGGTGTTCAGATATCGGTATCGAAAAGCAAGTATCGTTAAAACTAAAACTGCGCCCAGCCCTATTTGGAGCAGAGTTCAGGCTTTGGAGGAAGACTGGCTTTGGCTTGATTTTATAATATATTTTCTATTCTATGAAATCTCAATTTTTGGTCTGAAAATGTGGGTGCATGAGGAATTCAACCACATGTAGATTAGATCCTAGACACTCTCACACTCAGCCAACCTACCTCTGTTAGCCTCACTACTGCCAAGTCTGACGAGTTTAAATTAGTACTGCTACTGCTACTACTACTGCTGTCAGGGCTACCACGCTCTCACTGCCTGTTCAGTGGAGGAGTCAGACCTGTGTGTTTTACAAAGGTTTCACACCCGGATTTAATGAACAATTAAAACAGCTCACTTAACACTGGAACACTTCAATTTCAGGTCATTTTGAGACTTCACTTCAGAATAAAAAATATAATTCTACAATCTTGATTACCTGGAACAAAAGTCAAGTTACTGTTAGGGCAACATTTCATTCTCATAATCCAGCGGCTCTGTGGTCAAGTGGGGGTTATGTGGTGAAGATGCGTTTAGTTAAAGAGCTGCTTGGCCCGCTGGCCTCAGACTGTCTACCCACAGCCTCCTCTTTTAAATGGTCACGGCCTGTTCCAGTGCATATAGCGCGGCCAAATAGACTTTTGCTCTTTTCTTCATTGTCACAAAAGGCCAGGCACTTGGTTGGAGTTCCCATTCCCTTTTTACATAGTGATAAGACAGCCATTATCCTTTGAACCTTTTCTTTTCAAGCAGGCCTGGAGAAAAGGAAGAGTGAAAGGGGAAGGAGGAGGAGGACAGAGAAAGATTTCTTCCCTGAGGTGAGCCCGGCCTCACCTCTGCGTGGCGGGCGTTTTTGTGAGCAGTGAAGAGGTCCTTAACCTTCTATCAGATGGAGGCACACAGTTGTGTTCTGCTTGAATAACTACATTGAAAAGGCCTGAAGCGCAGGAGATGGTTCTATAGACTGTGCGAGTGGCAGCGGCTCAGGCAGACAGTATTGTATGACCTGCTGGAGTGTGACCCTCACATCATGTGCACATTCTTTGTTAAAGTGGCCATCAGTGCTTCTCTGTGAATCTGTGTTCTTTGTTGTACAGCTCAGGCTGACAGCGTGGCTCTCCTCTAATAATGTCACAACAACACACTTCACACATTTCTATAATACACCGCCTTTAATAGACCTTGCCTCATTTTACAAAGTCTTTCTGCGCTCAGGCAGTAAATGGCTTTACAGCAGTAATACTATCAATATCACTGTACAAATATTTGAATGTCATATTATGAAGGGCTCACTGCCGTCTCCTCTGCTCTAATATTGCACGACTCAAAGCAGCTGCTTTAAGTCATTGGTAAAACAATATTGAAAGTCTGTCAAGTCTGGAGTGCAGCATTTTTGTCTTGATTTGTAGTTCCAGCTGCCATAATCCAGTGATTTGAAAAAAGCATGGTTAGTGCTAATGTTATTTGGTTAAATGTGTGATTATGTATCTAAACGTTAACTTAGTTACGATTGTAAAGGGTCCTCCACTTTAAGCCCAAAGTGGCTGAGATAATTTAGAGTCTGATGAATGGCCTGACATTAGGTTCTTCCACACCTACAAAAAACACATTTGAAGCTCCTGTCAGGACAATGGTCAGGTATCAGTGGATCCCCAGGTTGGCTCTGTGCTCCTTTTATTTAACTCAGACTATTGCCTGTTACTGGACAATTCACCCACAGTGTAAAGCAGAAGGACATTCAGTTTCCCTTATGTCTTCTTTTACATTTTGAAAACTTTTCATCTCACTTTTGCATAAAAGTGTAGCCTTTCCAAAACACTTCTAATGAAACTCTGAGTTTTCCACCTCCTGCAGGCTATTTTAGCGCTGCTTTTTACTCGCATTAATGCAAGCAGACGTTCCTTTTGGCTCTCCTAAAATATCTAGCATCATTGGACAGCAGTTTAATGTCTCAAATTTTCCGTTGTGCATATAAATGATCACACTCTGTCAGCCATGCTTGTCAAATGAAGCGTTGGCCATAGATGGTAAACATAGCGCTCCATCTCTGCCCCAGAGCTTTCACTGTGTTCTTTATTAACTGTTCCTGGTTTGATGTCAGGAAGGATCTCGGAGCAAAAGTTTTCTCTCAAACTAACTCCAGGGCACGTCAAATGATTCATAAGATTAACTGTTCCTGTTCCAATAAGGCCAAAGCTCACCAAACTACAAATACCAGTTATCTACTCTCCTTTCACCTTAATTGGATTTTCTATAAACACTCCACTACGGTGCAGTCAGTTATGAGACATTACTAAGTTACAAAATAGTTATAGCTGGTAATATTGTCTGACAGTTTATTGTTGTACGCAATGTTCTTGCCTTAACTTACAACACACATCTCTCTAAATGCAATTTTATACCACCTTTTGCTCTTGGTTGTTCCTCTTGTAAGCTGCAAATACAGGATGCACTGTCTTTTACAAGTCATTTTGTTGTTACCAAGCCTACTGTTGCAATAGGATACAATAAATGTGTTTTTTAATGGCTAAGAGGGGTGTGTTTGGCCAGCTGTGGTTGGTAGTTGGTATGTTTGTCAGTAATGTATTGGTCAATCAGTGGAGCCTTTTTGTTAACATAATGTCAAAGTAAACATACCCAGTGGATTACATCACAACTGAGTCGATTCTTTAATTACATTACAACATTTGCCATGGAGGATCAATGGTCTGGGTTGAAATGTCCCCAATGTATTGCCACATAGTATTAATGTCTATCTTCATTTTATAGCCTCTGTAATTTTGCCCCAAATAAGTTATGGAATGATGCTGTTCGGATGTGTAGATGTTATAACTTCTTCTGGACACAGTATCACCACATACAGCTCTGGCATGTGGCTCATTATGTCAGTGCGGTTGCTGCCATATCGCTTTTGAGCCTTCACCTTGGTCTCCTACACCGACTTATCCCAGTCTTTCTTTGCCTCCTCTTGGTTCTTTAGGTCTTCTTTAGGTTCTGCTCTTCCAGGTCCTTCTCGGTTTCGGTTCCTTCTGTAGTAGTTTGTGGTTCTCCTCCATCTTCTTCTGTTCCAGCTCTATCAACGAGTCTGTGTAATTTCTTATTTGTCCAGGAGTGGTTTTCTCTCTATCAATGCTTTAAATATGTTCTTCAAAGTCTTCTGGTTATTCTCATTCTCCTTCTGCATCTTTCTTCTGCAATTTGAGGCTCTGCTCCTCAAGCCCTTCCTCCATTTTGTTTTAATCAAATTATTCTGGTCTATTTCATTCCTAAGCTCCTCCATGTTCATATCCAAAACCATCTTTGCCTCTTCATAGTTTGCAGGCTCCCTTAATGGTTTGAACCTCCTCCTGGCTCCGTTCTTCCAGCTCTTTCATGACTGTGGTCAGATTTCTCTCTAAGCGTTCGTTCTCTGTCCTTCTATTGCCAAATAAATGAGACAAGGTGCTAAGAGAATGTACATTTGATAAATACTGTTCAGACATAGTTGATTGATCATTAGTGTGATGAGCCTGCTACCAGATGACATTTGGATTAGACTGGTCTTTTGCTTGTACCAGTAGTTTGTGTGCTTTAATCATTCTTCATTCATGAAACTACATACACATTTTTGGCCACCTCACTTGTTGTACACCAGCTTCCATTCTACATATAAATTGAAAATAAGCAGTAATAATTTCGTCCACACTGTTGTGCTTTTGCTAAGCCCGTCATTTGGCCTGCCTTTAACCTCGGCAATATAATTAGTTCCAGCGCATGGCGAAGGGGAAATAGGTGAATACTCGCCAATTTCTGCAGTAAAATCATTTACTGGTGCTGTTGCAGTGCTATCAGTGCCACAATGTTTTTAAAAGCCTCACATTACACAAGGCAGAGGCACTGCGTTGTTATGGTGACTTTTTGGCCCGCTGCAAAAACGTGTCAACACAACGTGCGACACAATCATCATTTCGTGACAATGCGCCTGTTGCCATAACCACGAGAAGCCAAAAAAATTGTAATTAGAATTATATTACCAACCCGTACTGTCCCTTAGTACTTGCATATGGGTTTTGAATCGGTGTAACTAGGAGCAATATTTGGACATTTTTTGTGAAATGTTATTGTGAAGTGCGAGTGGAGTGCCTTTGAGCTGTGGCCTGTGAGCCGTGCAGTGAGTAACTGGGCTCTCCAAGCTGCGCCGGCTTCTCCTGTGCCAAAATGTGTGCCACCAAACCATGTGCCAGTGCAAGTCTGCCCGGCTGCCAGACACTTCTTTTTATCCAATCAGACGTTTCGACTGGAGCGAGACCCCTATTCTTCTGCTCCTCCTCCTCCTCCCCTCGCCCAGAGTTTTGTCTCACAGGCTCCTGTTCGTGTGGATGCCTCATCCCTGTACTGCATGCAGCCTTACCTAGAGACCATAACCACCAAGCGAAGAGTGCACAGTGTTCCCCCTCTTGTCTCTGTCTGCTGCCGTTCCACTTCTGTGTACTTTTTATTATTCTCCACGGACTAAACCACAGGCTAAGTGGGCCAACCTTACTCACGATTTTAGGGATTTCTATAGAGTAACAAAAGCAGAGTGCCTCTAGAGATGTGTTTTTCTGAGGCGGGTGAGAGAAAAGCTGTTGTCTGCCTGTGTGTGGCTTTATTGGACATGATGAGGGATGATATTATGGAGGATGCAGCAGCAGCGGTGGCAGCACAGAGATGAGGGAGAGATCCCATTTGTCTCACGCTCACTTATTGTAATGTGTCTATCTGTCACTTCGGCTGAGGACGGACATCTGTGTTTGTTCATATCTATGACACATAGTTATTTCTATGTGTATAGTACCAATGCTAAAATGAAGAAAAGAAAAGCACATATAATGTATCTGTATAGATCTAAGCTTAGGTTATCAGGGGTAGGATTTATTTAGTTTTCAAATGCTGTTACATTGTACTTGTACTGTGTATATGCTAGAAACACATGGAAAGCTCATTATCTTTTATGGTAAAGCATTTTTTTTTCTACTGACCTCTTGTGGCTAGAGTTAGTATTGTATACCCTATCCAACGATTATGATAAAAAAAACAACAATTTTATGCAAATGTATAATAAATGTGCCAATATATTTGATAAAGCAATGTTTTAGATATGTGTGCCATATGGGAACGTTACATACACATCTATTATTTAAACTGCATTTACATTCTTAGTTTTGCATTTGTATTCTCAACACAGTGATGGTAATAATAATAAAAAACTGTGTCCTCACCATGACTGCATAAAAGAGACATGCCGAGAAAGAAAAAACTATATCATAGGAATGTATAATCCATGAGTAATTACAGTGACTGGAATAAGAATGACATCAGTCAGTGGTGAGAACATTACGTGATCTCGTTGCTAACTAGGCTAATGCTAACATTGGTACTTCTCTTGTGTCTTTCAGGTCGACGACGCCATGCTAATGTTTGATAAGACTACTAACAGACATAGAGGTAAGCGCACAACCTTTTTCCCCATACTTTTTTTCTGAAAGGTGAGAAAACAGTGATTGGATGTCCTTTCCCCATGAGCTACCACAGAACAGTTCCATTTCACATGATATTAGGTGTGCCATCTGTTGGACAATGGGAGCGTGTCGGAGTAATCAATAAGCTGGTTGGGTGTTTAGAATGTTTTTGAGCATTAGCTTGTCTGGTGTTAGTGCGCTCTGTCTGGGCACTGCTGATGGGCTGATGGTGTGAGTGTTTCAGAGAGGTGCTTAAAGGGTGTAAAGATGGCGCGATGGTGGGCGCTGTGCAGTCAGATAACAGCATCAGATAAGGCCCAGGAGAAGCACTGACTTTATCGGGCTCTCTCATCGGCTCCTTATCTCACATGGAGGGGGACGTCTCTCTCTCTCTTTCTCTCTTTCAAGCAGAGGACTTTCCAAAGACAGCTTTTCCTTCACAGTGCGGGTGGTTAAGCTAAAACTGCTAGCTTACACTTTTGGAGTTTTGTAAAGTTATGGTCTGAATGTGGTATTGTAAAGTCAGTATGTTATTGGTAAAAGCAGCTGGAGAACCCTTCAGAGGCTTGTTTTTCAGTCTATATTTAAAACTTCCATATTAAGTTTGACAATGTCTGTGCTGCTACCGAGCCGTTTCAACTTTTCTCTTAATCGTTGCCAATAGGAAGCAGCAGGCAACAAATCCAAGTGGTCAACATGGTATAGTATAACATTTACCACAGGTGTATTTAAGGAGGAGGTTGTGTAGTGTAAACCAGTCCCCAAAGTAGGTCCCAAAATGGTACGATGTAATTTAAAATTTGGATACTGTACTTTTATTTTTTTTTTTAATTGAAAACAATATATTGTAAACTAGGTCTCAATAAAACACAATTAACCTGATTTTAAATGTATTGCAACTTGAAATGATGACACATGTACATTTCAAACTCCAACTTCTGGTCTCAACTTACTCATGTCACAAACCTTTTGACATGCCACTAGTTTCCACCTTCATCAGGGGGACGGACCAAGGGCAGCCAACATTCTCTCATCCCAAAATGCTTTACAATTACACGTAGGAAGTATGCAGTGGTCTAATTTAGTCACAAAGTGTCACCTTTACTATATACGGCAATTTACAAGAAAAAAGTCGGCTTAACCTTCACCTAAACACTGTGTGAATGAACTTAATTCCCTTCGTATATGCTGGCCTTTCTATGCAGGCAGCTACTGGAACCACTATAACATATTTAGACAAACAAATGTCCTGGTCAATTGTGTTTGTTCACCTGTAGATTTAAAAATGCATGATTTACAAAAAGTTGTACCTCTCTGTGGTAGATATAATGGTATACTTACATAATTGTACATGGAGTGTGATTTCAGAAAACTGAAATGTTATGATCAAGTAAATGATTTGACTGATGACTCAATATCTAATAACACATTGGGAAAGAACTAATATAAAAATGTACATCTTCTTGAAGCACACAGTCATTTAGCACTGGCTCCTAGCTGCTGGCTGCTGTAGTAAAGTTTGGGAGACAGACTGTCCCTGGCTGTGTGTATGTCGCTACATCATGGCGTGCCTGAGAAGTCGACAGGCACTGACAGGTATTTTCAGTGGAAAAAGGAGCCGGCACTTCTCTGTTTGTCACACCAATCAGCTCGCTTGTACAGGGGAGCTGCCATACCGCGTCTCCACTGCGCCTGGCTGAGTGCTGTTTTGCCATATAGATGTAAACATTTCCTCTCCTACCTGGATAAATGTTTAAGTGGACGGGATAGGATGCTGTATTTTGTGTTAGTAATGCCTGCTTTACTCTCCCCTCTCTTCTCAATGTAACTGTCTGAGAGAAAGACAGAGAGTGTGTGTGTGAGTGCGGCGAACCCTTTTAGAAGCTGGTAAACAGTCTCTAAGTGTGGAACATGTGAACTATAGTGGAAGTGATCTATGGCTTTGAGGGGATTTTGATCTGTAGTGACAGAACGCAGTGTGAGGTCTGCTTTGAGACACAGGCTTTTCCCTCAGCCTCTCTCTGCTGCTGCTCCTGTGTGCGCCTGCACTGAGGGCCTCAGAGGAACAGGAGGATGCCTCTGGGTTTACAAAATGCCCTTCAAATGGAGACTATGATGGAGAAACAGGGAATCTGTTACTGGAATATGAAAAACGTTTGTAGTGTAAATAAAAATAAATGTAATGGGATGATCAGCTATTACATTTTTACACAGTAGAAAACACACAATCAAGCTTTGAAGGTGAATCAATTTACTGTGTCATGAAGAGTAATAACTTCCATTTGATGACACCACCTGTTTGCCTTGATGAGAGTTCATTGGTTTGCCTGGAATGTTTCACAATATGACCTTAAACTTAGCTATCTTGCCTTTATTCACTTATTAATCTGTTTTAATAATAATGCATTAGTCTTATATAGGGCTTTTCCAGACACTCAAAGTCGCTTTATAATTTCGTACATTAGTCATTCACTCCACCCTCAGTGGAGAAGCAAGGCTGCCAATCTGCACCATCGGTCCCTCCAACCACCACCAACACTCACACACCACTTTCATGCGAGGCAGTACAGGTGAAATGCCTTGTCTAAGGACACAACAGCAGTTTTTGCCGCTGTCGCCCCAATGTGGATTTCTTAGAGGTCTGTCTTCCAAGTACTAACCAGGCCCAGCCCTGTTTAGCTTCAGAGATCGGACGAGATCAGGCTTTGACAAGGATGTTTTGGCCACTAGATTCCTTGAAAAACATTAATTCTAGCTTTGACCTGTAACTTGGCCTGGTGGCATCACAGCTTGTCACCTGCTGGAACATCCCTGGGAAACTGTAAAAATGAGTTTCCGTAGTTGAGAGGTATAGCAATAGCTTTATGTTGTTTTTTTTAATGCAGATTATCTTTATTAGAAACATTGTATATTATGTTTCTATAGGATTTATTGATGTAAAAGCAGCAAGGCAACAAACAAGACACTTATTATTGAATTTCATGACTCAATACTCCCACTGGAACAACACGTCCAAAAGTCAGCGACACTCAAGCCTATCCCAGTGGGCCTTGAGAAGTATACAAAGTATTTCCTGAGTTACACACTATGACACATCATTCCAAATATGGTCCTAAAGTGGTATTCACGTGTCACCAAAGTGTGGTGCTGGTGCTTCCAACATCTTATTTTGATATCGTGTTCTTTTTGGATCACAACAGGTTTCCTAAATGAAGAGCCCAGGATATCTGAGAGGGCCAAAGAAAGGGTGAATAATTCATGGGAGTTAAACGAGCCGTTGGTGTGATTGTGTAATATTAATGCTCCAGCAGCCACACGACCACAGAGGAACGGGGCAGATCATTGGGACCAGCCTTCTATTGCCCGCAGTGACAGTGATGGGGATCTGCAAGCCTGTGTCTAAATCAATTCCCCACCTGTGTTCATTTTTTTTTTCTGCAGATTGACTCATGAAAAAATAATTCCATATTTTTGTGCCTCGGCTGCAACATATAAAAAAATAATACATTTCTGTGATTCTATGCTTCAACTTGTCCAAATGGTACAGTGTGCAGTTCTTTACTTCTTTAAAAGCTTTTTGCTTATTCCACATTCGCCTGCCCCCATAATAAGTAGTTTCTAGTGCTGTGCAAAGTACCATGGGAGAGGTTTTTCATTTTTTCGTAAATCTGTCGCCACAGTTGTAACATATTGTACACCTCTGTTTGATAAATGTAATCTGTATATCATACTTGGTACAGTTAACATAATTAGTTGTGAGGTATGTTCTGTAATTATCTCTTGGACCACATAGAGGTTATTTCATATGTAGAGCTCAGTGGTTGGTTGGCATCTCAATAATAGGTCACAGATTAGGAGTTGAGAGGGTAGACTTGACAAATAGAGGTGTAGCTGCGTAATTAAGTTAAAACGCATATTTTTAAAAATCAATTTATAATCATTAGCAGCAACTGAGTTATCCCTCACAAATATAGCAGTACAGCACCACAGGACATAAGCCTTCTCTGTCTGTACGAATCCTTGTCATATGCTGAACTTAACAACATGGTGTGCAGCTAAATAACATCATTTATTGTTTTGCATTGAATTGTTATGGCTTTCTTTATTTTAAATCTTTATTTGTATTGTTATGGATCTTCTTGACCTAACCTTACCGGTCAGAATACAGTTTCATAAAGAATAAGCATTTACAATAACAGAACAGTAAGGGACATATAGTAAAGATCTAGTTGTTATGTAATCATTTGTTTTGTAAATGCTTTTGTGTCATGTCTCACTTTTAGGGGTGAGCAATATTGACAAAAATGAATATTTTGATATTTTTTTAGATAATCTTGATGGCGATTTTCAGATGTTATGCCAACCCACATGTGCTAAATTGTGCCTGTAAATGTATAGGTTTGAAATGATTGTATACCAGTGAAAGATTATTACATGTGTTTTTATGGTAGAGGATATACTCAGTGTTACAATTTGGCATCTCTTGAAAACAACCATTGTGGTATTATAATTTTTCATATATTTCCCACCTCTACGCACCGTCTGTAAGTATACACTTAAAATGTTGGTACTACAACATTATATTTTTGTTTTATTGTAATGGGTCTGTGACACACCTTAATATCTTCTTGTTGTATTGTCCATTTTGCATGAACAACACTTAAAATGCCTCAAAATATTCTTGTACCTCTCCCAGCTTATGTTTTCCTCTGGTCTGTGGCAGCATGTGGTGGTGCTGGTGTTTGGTGAGGGCATGATGGACACTTGATTGTAGTGTGCTTTCTCTGAGACTGTGGTGAATTGGTTGGAGGACAGACGTCACACTCCACTAGCAGCAGCATTGTCCTTTAGACGCTCCCTGTGTGCCACATTCTCTACCCTTTCCCTGCTTTTCTACCTCCTTTTGTTTCACTCCAATTCTGTTTTTCTTTTACACTATTTCTGGACTGTTTTTGCCGTGCCACCATTGCTCTGGTCGCTCTGTCATTCCTGCTCCAAGGACACTGACTGTAAGCAAAGCCGCTCACAAAGGCACAAGCTGCACACCATCTCGCTGGCATTTAAAAGACGAGAATAAGGCCAATTGTGTTGGAAATTGAACTCTCCAAAGCCTTCCTTCCCAGTGCAGAGGCATTGTGGGTGCGCTGGGTGTCTTCGGTGAGCGGCGCCGGCTGTCCAGAGGTTGATGCCAGAGGGCGTCCATTGTTCCACGCTCCACTGCAGTGTGTCTCGTTCCCGCCTCTTTTCCACCTTCTATTTTTCTGCCTGACACTCATTTTCTGACAGAAAGACACTTAGTAATGTGGGCATTTCTTCCATGACTTAGGTGTTTTTGCTCAGTAAAACAGCCTTGCCAGGTACAGCTTGTTTACTTTCACATTGAAAGAAAACATGTAGTTTATTATGTTCATCCTGAAGATGATTTCAGGTGCAACTAGTTTATTTTAAGTGTACATTTGTAGTACTATTCCCATTATGTTTATATGCTCATGTCCTTTAGAGGTCATAGTAGAACGCAAGCAGTTAGCATGGTGCATGTCCCAGATTACAAATCCACTTTCAGTTATTAGTCATTTTACGTTTTAGGTGTGGTTGGTATCACTATCAAAAGTGTCATGTTCTTCATATTTGACTATTTGCCAGTTTGTTCATGTTCATTGTTTTGCGTGTTCTTAATTGTTAGTGAGTGGAGTGATCTGCCAGAGGCTGGGGTAGCCTGTTGTAAAATCTTAGTAATTGATTCTCTCCTTTCATATGACATGATCACAAGTATTTCACAGCAGAATACTTTGTCAAGGAAAGGGGTTACTGAAGAATATATTATAATCTTTGTTTTCACATAAAATGTATCATTTTAAAGGAAAGGTGCAGCACATATTCAATGAACGGCTCATCATGCTACTTAAAGGCACACTTTATTAAGTGGCACTTTGCTGTGGGATAATTAGTCTCCCTTCTCTTCTTGGCATCCCTCGACTCTGTATCATAATTCCACAATCCACATAGGATCCTTTCAAGTGGGACTATATACTATCACTATACAATTGCTCTGATTTGATTATTCACAGGCTGCTTCCCAGCATCCTAACTAATCCACACGAATTCAAAAAGATACAATGCAAATGAGTGCATTGCCATCCCAATGCTAAATGACTCTCCTACAATTAGAAGTAGCTCATTAATTGGGTCAAAACTGCATGCTACTGAGACTGCATGATTCAAGCTCTAGTTAAGTAGTTTTGTGGGTAAAAATCCTAAATGTGTACCTGTTTGTCCTTGTTCACACCTTTGGAATTATCCCATTAAGAAAGCTGATGTAACTCTCGTGTAACTTTGCTTTTATATTGTTTTACACTAGTTCAGACCAGACACTACCCATTATAGCAACTTCATAATGACTGATTATAAAGCTAAATATGTTTTTGAATGATGCAAGTATTAGTAATGTGCGACAGCAGGAGGAGCGGATAAAGAGGGGAATTTTGCTGATTATTACAGGAAGCATGTTCCTGGAGAAGCCTGGGATTCCTGGTTGTGTGTGTCTGAGGCCAAGGCTGTGTGCATTTGTGTATAGGCCTTTATGTGAGCTTAAAGGGCTGGTTTTCTTCTTGGCAGAGGAACAGAAGACTGCATTGTGTGTTTCTGTAATCTCTTTACCTGAATTGGCAGCAAAGCTAGCAAGTGAAGCTCCCAGTGTGGAATTGGCACTGAGAAGTCAATGTCACACTGAGAAAGCTGCCTTCCAAACAACTGCCTGTGTCTGTGAATGGCTGTGCACGCCAGTGACAGCATGCGGTTTTGAATGTGTTTGCCTTTGTGCATTTTCAAGGCACATTTTACAGTGCCGTGCTGTGCAGTGTGGACATTAACAACAAAAATATGCAGCTCTGGGCTAACTTTAAAAGCACATTGTTTAGCATTTCCAGTGTCTTCATCACACTCAAAAGTGCTTCATAAGCTCTGGCTCTAGGATACATAAGCTTAACTATAACAGAGACTTGAGTGGTATTAGGTGTCATTAAACCCCAACTATATGACATAAATGTACTTCTCTCGCCTCGCTGGGTGAGAAGAACAAAAATAATTGGCCTCATTATCTTTCATCTCCTTGGCATATTACATTCATTATTTCCTACAAAGAGTGCCAGTATGAATCGTGTAACCTGTGGAGGCGCCTGCACCTTCCAGGTTAACTGCTGCTCCCTGAAAAGCTCTGCTGTTTGACGTCACTACAATGGCTCATCAGCCACCGATGCTCGGGATTGAACATGGCCGGCTGAGCAGAGGATGTCTGTCTGCAAAGTGATTGCTGGCTCATTGACTGAGTAGGAGGGAAAAACGAGGAACAAGTACAGTGGAGGACGAGAGCTTTAGTACGGAGAAGTCGAATAAAAGGCTCGGCCAGGAAGAGAAAGAGGAGGAAATAAAGAGAAAGGACCGCGCCTCAGTGGGACGCCTCCCCTGCTGGCTCCTCGGGCTTCAAAAGAGCGCCAGGCAGTCTAGGCCTCCGCTTCTAGCAATTAGAGATCACTCCAGCGGATGCCTCCTGGCCAGCCTGCAAATCCCTCAAAAATACCCTCTGATTACTACTGTAGGACACAGGCTGTTTACCAAATGGATCTAGCACTGCTGAGAGTGAGTTTGATAATGCTTTCTTTTGTTCGGGCAAGAGAGGGAGCTGGGTCATTTGAGTTTTAAAGATGGCGAGACTTCAGAGGTGTATTTGCACCAAGAGAAGAGAAGTTAACCAATCCTTTAATATCCCATCCAAAAGCCTTCCAAACAAATGGCCAGTGTTGTTACTGCTAGAGACAGAGCAATATCTGGAGAGAATTCAAATACAGTATCTACTCAGTAGCACATTTACAAGGCCAGGACTTTTTCTGATGGTAAAAAGCTTCCACTGCCAATCCCCTTTTAAACAGATGAATCCCTGTAGGTTGTACTGCACTTGTAGTGTTTACAAATGGCAGTTCTGGTGCGTTCTGTGACTGGTGTATATGCATGACTGCAGCTCGTATGCCTGCCTCACTTCACTGATTGACGAGGTGTACAAGTGGAAGCCCATATTCCCACACCTTTTCCAGCAATGCTTCATCCTTTCCAACATTATCTGACAGACTGCGGGTTGTATCCTCCCTCCTCGACAGACCTGATATTAGCGATTAGTGTGAATGTCAGTTAATGGCAGAGCTAATCATACGCTCTGGGTGTAGTTCCACCTGAGGCCCCGTGCTTTGGCCTAATCACACTGACAATGGAAGTGACGTATTTAGCCACTCATAGTAAGTGCTGCAGCTCATCAGGGTCCAGGACAGGCTGATGGCATGGCTGGCCTTCCCCACACACAGCTGTAGAAGGGCATGCCCTGACCTCTGGGACCAAGGTTTTGTCACCCACAGACTACATAAATGGACCAATGATAACCTACTAACAGGAAAATATGACACGACAGCATGGTAATGAAACACAGAGCACAGAATTAACCTGTAGCACCAGAGATTGTCTAATTGATAGCTTATGTTAATGTCATAATCTATTTCCATTCAAAATTATTTTGAGAAATACACTCTTAAATCTTAATATTCCGTTATACATTTACATGATCAAGTTTAGGATCCTAAAGAAATAGCAATTGACCATGTTATATCATTATCCTCCCATCCTTAGTTTACTACTCAAAGTTATATTTTGATTTATTCATTTTTATTGTTCTGAATTCAATCTTTGAAAAGTTTGTCATCACTTACCCCCCATCTCCACTCACTTCTTTGCACTTATTTGTGATTTAAATGTAGGGTTCAGAAATGTCAGGTAGACTAGACATTTTTGATTATTTAAAACACAGAAATCTAAATCCACTGCTTGCTACAATGAAATGCCACTATGATGAGGTGGAGCTTGTCAGTTCTGCAGTTTTAAACAGGAAGTCACTGGACCTCTCCCTGTTATTAGGATATTTTAGATAAATATAGTGGTTTACAATAAGCAAAATTGAATCAAAAGATCCATGTCTGTTATATTTTGCTAAATGCTATTTTATAATAATGCAATTAAAATGGTGCTATCTTCAGCTACTGTATTTCGTCCTGTCTATATTCAGTAAATATGTAAATCTTGCTCGTGCGATTAGCCCAGTGGGATGCACTTGACAGTTTGGCAGCCGTCCGTCGCTCACATCTGCCACACTATCAACATCGACGCAGCCTCGTCTTTTTTCAGATTCCAGTGCGGCCAATACGACGGTTAAGTTTGGTTTTGAATTAGACTCTGCTGGGCCGGCCCGGCATGACCACTGCACGAGGAGGCAGGATGAAGGCAAGAGATTGTGGAAGAAGGCCTGGGGTTTTAATCTCTTCCCCATGTTTATCTCACCACCAGGAGACAAACCCTATGCCATTAAAAACATCAGCTACTCCCACTGGTTTGCTGTACGGCTGCACCTCAGAAGACGTTTGAAGGACAAAATGAAAGAGGCCAAAAATATGTGAGAAGCAGGGCGTTTATGTAGGCAAGAAATGGTGTGATTTTATGCATGTGTATTGATAGAGGAACCATATTGATTTGAATTTTCAATGGGAAACGTGACTGTGACCAAAAAGGTGTGCGTTTTTATGCATTTATGCGGTGTGTACAGTATTCTCCATCTTGGGGGAAAAAATAATGTATTTGAACAAAAATAAGCAAACATCTTTGTGGTCGCAGCTGCCATGAGAAATCAGTCTTTTCGGGAAATGAAAATGCCAGCTTGGAATTGTCATCATATTGAAAGTTAACCAACCTTTGACCTTGTAATACCAGCGCGACTTCTCGATTTGTGACCTGCTGGAGGCTCTTAGAAAGTGAAACCATCGGGGAGGATCTACTGCTCACATCATCATTCTCAGAAGACCTAATAGTGGATTTACCAAGGTTAAACCCCTGTGAGATTGCAGCCAGCATGACCTGCGATGCCGAGTTTACATCCACACAAATACACACTGAATAAAAGAATGTGCACAACAGTGTCGCGCCGCATTGGAAAAATAAGATTCTTTGAAATTACTTTTCTACATTCACAAGCTCAGCCAAATGTGGATTATGTAGTAAAAGTCAATGCATTTAAAAAGCCAAAGCGAGATCCATATTTCCATAGCTGCAGTATATAGACATACAGCCGAATGAGCTAGTATTGTTTTCTCTGTTTACAGACTGATTGGTGCCCGGCCAGTCATCTCCTATCTCTGTAGCCAGGTGGCTCCTGTTGAAATAATGCTACTTCATCTCTTTGGAATATTTGTGAAAACATGCTAATTGCACCTTTTTTCTTATTTTTGCAGCCATCAAAGGTTTGCCAAAAACATCCCTGCCCCCTGCAGTTTTTCTGAGAAAGACTTGTCAGAAAAATATGATTTTTAAAAGTATATGTAGCAAAATGTGTCATATCTACAGTGCAATCTCTACAGGCACATAACTCATAGATTTCCATAATTCTTGTCTGAACCACAAGATGAACAAAGTTGTTATGATCAAATTGTTATTGTTTTACTGTTGTTGCCAAGTCTTTCAACTTTGGCATTTGTATGATTTTGAAAAATATAGACAAAATATAAGCCTAATAATATCACACAATGGAAGAAAATTGAACAGAAAACACTGACTTTATTATAAGGCATCAAGTTTTCTGTATAAAACTCCTACTCGTCCCTCTTCATCTCAAGTGTAATCATATACTCCAACCCACACGACTGAAAAAAGCCCAATCAGTGAGGTGCAACACAACAGAAATCATGTCTTACATCAGCGCCAGTCGACTCACCTCATTTTAGATTAAAAAGTCTTTCATGTCTGCGTCTTTTGTCTCTTTATGGGTCAAACTCGGTGCTCTGGGCTGTTGCGAATTTGTGAGTATCGCTTCTAAGCACCTCCCCTGTGCACTGTCATGGCTGCCTGTTTATTTGGAGGAAACTTAACAATGTTGGCCCTACTTGCTGCTGATTGGCCTCCTACTGCCCCGCTGGTTTACCACTTAAACAGTTGTAGGAAGCGCTTTTGAAGTCGAGGGCTTTTTATACGGGAGCAGCCAAAACAATCATAGCTCCACGGGGTACGTCTTGGCACAGGCTCAGATGTTGCTCTACAAGATAGACTTGCTTTGTGTTCATCTTTTGAAAGTACATCGCAGTAGCATGCAACGGAAAGTGCAATTTCTGTCCACAATAAACTAGAGTAATAAGCGACTATTCAAAAGGGCACACGGATTCTGGCCCAATATGCAACATCGGCCACCATGCTGCTTTATGTATTTGGGGGAGCTTGCCATGTCTCAAAGCGACACAAAAACACATAAAGCGTAATATGACAATTTCTCCTAAGGGACAATAAAAAGGCATTTTCTTATGGAGGGCACTTTGCGTCAAGAAGACTGGCTGTTGTAACCTGGCCAGTTCAGAGTGCTCTGTGTGGTGGTGTCTTGGTGTGAGTAAGTGTGCTGCGGTGCTGTAATAAGGGTTGCCTAGCCAAGCGTAAGTGTCAGAGTGGAGATGCCTGGCTCATTAGGTTCTATGGCAGGATAATATATGAACAGAGCGTATGAGTGTTCGCACAGGTGAAGCGGGGGGATGAGAAGCAGCAGCCATTGTTCTAATGCTGATTTTTGCCATAGTAACAGTGGGATAGATGAGGAACTTGCCATTGGTTTAATTGAATGGTATGGGTTTTCATACAAAGAACATTACAGGGAAGTCTGGAGACAGAGGGCATTGTCTAAGAAGGTAGACTTTTCCTAACTATAAAGGTAATACAGTGGCTTGGGTCTTGCATATTTTTGTCTGGGTAGGTTTCTTCCTGGCCCTCTGGTTTCTCCCATCCACTCAAAACATGCAGAATTAGTCAAATCCTCCAGATGACCAAACCTATATGCCTCTATATCCAGAGATGGGCCTTAACCTTAAACTTGCATCATTAAGTGACTGCAACAATTATGAATTAAATAGCCATTTGGGACCAAATTGTATTGGTATTTTTGTTTTGATTTTCTTTACTTCTTCCAGTGTATGGCCAGTCCATAAACAAACTCAAAATTTTGAGTTGTTATATTGAATTAAAATAATATGGTTTTAGTTTAGCTGAGAAGACCACAGTCAGTGAGATGTTTTAGGTAATGACAGAATAAATGTTCCATCTAATCTATTACCTGCTCATTTGTGTTTGTTTATAGTATGTTCCAGGGGAATTTTGGACTCCTTGGCCAAAATACGCCCCTTGTCTTCTGATGCGAATCCTACAATGAAATTACCCTTTTATTCCTAAATTAATTAATGTATTGGTTTATTAAATTGATTTCATTTTGATGCTTGTTTTGCTGCTCTGGGTACTCGATTGACAGGTTGCCAGTCATGCTAAGATCCCATATCCCATCGGTGGCGTCACGCAGCAGCACGTTGCTAATTGAGTTGAATGTGAGGCTTGTCTCTCCTCAGTGAATCCATCTGTTGCCGTCGTGTCGTGGGTTTGTTCTCACTTGACGGATTCCGAGTGCTTTCTTTGTGTGTTTAACCGAGCGCTCCTGCAAAGGTGTGCTATGTGTTTTTATATCAAATGGGTGGCTGCCTTGGGGCTTGTTTAGTGTGTGATATTTGCTTTGCCCGCTGTACTGTCCCGGGGAGAAGGAGCCCTCACAACAGAACACCTCTGTTTGCCACACCATTATTTACAGTCCAACAGAACCTCTGAGGATATGTCAGTGGACATGCGTGGATACCATACATAATGATCTGCAATCAAATACAATGATGCAGTTTTGAATATATTTCTGGCACTGCTGTCAAATGTTGGTAGTCGTCCTAAAAGGCGATGATGGACTACGGCATCAGCTGAGGATTAATAATTAAAACATATCCAGTTACTAACCTAACCTACTACTGCACAGCAAGATGGATTCTCACTATGTTTGTGACTTTACAAACTCACGAGAATCCATCTTGGCGTGCCCCCGCTGGTGCGATAAGGCCCGACAGGTGGTTGGTGCACCAATCACAGAGCAGCATTGAGCAGCATTGAGGTTTGTGCGGAAGCACTCAAGCAGACCAAAACAAACATGGCGACACCAACCGACGAACTTCAGCCTGTTTTAGCGTCAATATGGACTATTTAGTCTGTGTAAAACGTGCAGAAGGTAAGAGCTTTGTGCAGTTGTGGACAAGGAAGATGTCTGTGTTTTTCCCTCAGCTGGATGCAACAAGCGTTCGATTTTTCCTCTTGCTGTTGTTGACACTTTGACCAATCACATTCACACATGACATTTGTCATGACGTTCCGCATTTTCCATAAAATGTATACTAAAGGTTGCTCCATAGCAGAAGAACTTAAAAAGTGTCAGTTTGGAGCCAAAAAAGTGTTATTGTATTTCCAATGTAAAGGACAGTATTTGTTTTTAAGGTGTTCTCCACACTTTCCACTCAAATGATGTACAGTAAATGTACCTTTACCTTCACTGTCGGTCAACTCCATCTGTGCTGCCAGGACACACCCTCCCTCACCTCCCTCACCACTCTGACCCCTCTCCCTCCCTCACCTCCCTCTCTCTCCTTCACCCTCCCTCCCTCACCCTCACCTCACTTTTCCTCACCTTCCCCTCACCTTCCCCTCCCCCCTCTTCTCACTCTCCTCACCCTCTCTCACCTTCCCTCACCTCCCTCACCCTCACCTTACTCTCCCTCACTCTCCCCCCACTCTTTCTCACTCTCTCTCTCTCACCCCCTCTCGCTCACCTTCCCTCACTCTCTCACCCTCACCTTCCTCTCACTCTCCCTCACTCTCCCCACCCTCGCTCTCCCTCTCTCCCCCATCCTCTCACCTCCCTCATCCCCCTTACTCTCCCTTCACGTTCCCTTCACCGTCCCTCATCCTCTCTTTCTCTTCTTCATTGCCCCTCACTTTCCCTCACCTTCCCCTCTCCCCCCTCCATTGCCCCTCACCCACACACTCCCCTCACCCTCTCTCACCCCCCCTCACTCCCTCACTCTCTCTCACCCCCCTCACCTCTCTCACTCTCCCTTACTCTCCGTCTCTCACATGTGCTCTGCTCGCTCAAAGTTTCAAAGATAGAAGTGAGCGTGTCTGTATATGTGTGTGCGATGGCACTTCACACAGCGCAGAATGTCCTCTCTTTGATATGAATAAAGTGGTGGTGCTGTTTGAATGAGCAGGTATGAGACGCTTCTGTGTGTGAGCTCTGGGAGGGGAAACACTTCGAAGGCCTTGACTGTTTGTTTGTGAGAGCTAAATTTATACAACACAATGAGCAACTGCCTTATCATCAGCGCCTTTCACGCTCTTGTGAACTTCAGTTTATCTAATACTTTCACAGATATCCATCTAACTGGAAGATGACTTTTTGTTTGTATGTTTGTCTTCCTTCCCTTGCCTTTTTTTTTTGGATGTGCTCAACTCCCTGGGATTTATTATTGATGACTATAAGAGTAATCCTTCAAGACTTATGAAAAAGGCAGGTTTTAGTTGTATAGTGTACCACAACAATTATGTCTATTAGATAAATTGCGCTGCTTTTTTAAATTTAAGTTTTGGTATGACATTAACATTTGTATGTGAACTTTCAGTCACCAAACATTGTGATTTTGCCTCATCACCACCCCGCCTCTCTTGACATTGTTGTTTCCTGCTTACCTTTACTTGCCACCGACTCCCCTCCTCTGAATGTTTTTCTTACATATTCATCTCTTATTTCAGGAGAGTTCACTGCTTCTGCTACAGCCTCTTTTTCTTTTCTTTTTCTCTGAAAGGCTGCCTCGAAGGATTCATATCACTGGTTTTGCTCGGGCTCTGGTCTGTCCACCAAACAGAGAACCCCCCCCTCCACTCCTCCACCACCACCTCCACCTCCAGATCCATCAGACAGCAGCAGGCAGCCGCACTGACTCCTGGCTCATTTCTCATAAATTAGTCTTACCTCGCGCACACTTCTTTCTCTTTTGTTTCGTGCGCCGGCTCTTTCCATTCTCCCCATGCCCCCTTCGCCCGCCTCCAGTCTCTCCCTGGTCCTCACATTTCATTTTTCTTCCTACAAATGCCACACAGCAGTCCCTTAAGAAATGTCATTTCTGTCTTCTCCTTTTGTTCTGTAATTTCTCTATGTCCCTCCTTTTCTCGTGGGATTTCATTTCTGGTGTCCACGGCTCCTTCATATCTGTCTCACTGTCTCTTCGGCGCTGTCTGTCTCTCCGTCTTTGTCTCTTGCGCTCATTCGTTCTATCCCTCTCTCTCTCGTGCTTGTCTCCTCACCTCCACATACACCTACAGTGCAGCGAGTGGGAGTTTGACATGCCATGTTGAAATCCATTGTAGCTCATGACAGGGACAAATCTTTTATTTATGAAGGCATGAGGATGACAAAAAGGCAAGACATCTTCTTTTAATCATTTGTTCTCCACAAAAGGTTGGGTGTCTGAGATATTTGGATAATTGGGTGCACTTTTATTATTGTCTCATGTTCATTAACAATCCAGGCTATTTAAAGTAATATCTATGTTTTTCATACATTTCTGATGACTGAATGAGGATAATCTAGATCAAAGTTGTCCCAGGTAAGTTCTCAAGTTCAAGGTTCAGGGTTCACCATGGTGCGTGGTGTTTTTAATATTAATTGTCACTAAGGACATATGCAAACTAGGGACTTTGACTCATATCTTTTATACTGTATAACAGTTGAAAATCAAATCTTCAATTCCAGTGTTTCCTTCCTGGTTTGTATTGTTTTGGTGAGGGGCAAATCTGCACACACTGCTCCCATGTGGTCCACAACCCAATTTGTTAGAGCTCTGACAAGAGCCTGTCTGGGCTTTGAGAGCACACAAGTCTCAGTGCTTAACTTAAAATACATTTGCTACTTGTGTAGAGAGCAAATATATTTGGTTTAGGTAGTCCAGTACAGGACACGTACAATGTGTTTGTTAAAGTTACACCTTATTCCCGTCATTTAGTCTTCAAAGTACACAACTCCACTTCTTAAGCCTGTTGTCTGTGTTTCCTTCAAACCTGAAGTGATTCTGCCCCGCTGACAAGATTTCACTGGAGAACACTTCTCTGGCGTGTAGGCTTGCAGGCACTTGTGTTCTATCAAAATGCTAATAATATCATCTGCAATATCCAGGACAATATTATTGTAGTGCTAATTGGTGGAAAAAAATGTTGATGGGAGCACCTGCCCACCCCACTACCCAATTATTTTTAATTACACTGGCTGTAATAAAAGGGAACAAATTGTGTAACGATGAGTGTTTCTTGGGCGAGGTGACAGTTGTGTTCATCTCGGCTTTAGCATGTGCAGCTCATTTAGATGGCAAGGAGTCACTCTAAGGGTTCTGCCCCCTCAGGAGAAAAACTTTTCTCCTTCAGGTTTTATGCTGCATGATTTATTCATAGCGCCACATGTCTGTGGAAGTGGTCCTGGGCTGCTTCACATGTGCCGATATGTGTTGGCCCACACCTCCTTTTCACGCTCCACAAGTTCCCTCGTCATACATGTGCGAGATGAGGATGGATTCAGATGGAGGGATGAATTCAAGTCAGACCAAAACTAAAATTGCTTTAGTAAGGGATCAAAATAAGTAAATATTTCTTATTTCAGCACAATCCCTGTCTCACATATTGCCAAATGAACTTTTGTGTAGCAGTGGCTTGTGAGAAGGGTAATTAATGGTTTCTTTTGGGGAGTACTTTCCTTGTATGTGTCAGTTTTTCTGGCTGCCTTCAAAGTGATAATGCTCTCCGGCTGTTGCCCCCGGGGACTGCTCCATCTTATTAACTTGTCTGAGGAGACAGGCCGGAGCTGTGCTGCTGCTTTAAAGCCTTGAGGGACGGAGCAGGGCACTAAGTCCTCCCCTGTCTTCTTCTGCTGCCCCAAACATCACTTCTCTGTGTGTGCCGTTGGACCCACTCGCACACCAACTGGCAGATCATCTGACACAAAAAGGGAATAGTTTAGAGCGCAGGGACTGTGATAAAATATAATCACTTATTCAGCGTGGCAGATCTCGCTGCGAGAGCGTTTGGCTTCACCAGTTCACTAATGTGAGTTAAAGAGAGCGGATTCTGTTAAAGAAAGCTCCTAAGAAACTAGGATCAGAGAGAGATTTTGTCAGGGTTGTGGTTCAGCTCACTGGCCCACTGTCCTCTAAAATAATCATACAGTGTGTCCTCACACTATTATACACACAGTTTTTATATATATATATATATATATATATATATATATATATATATATATATATATATATATATATATACATATACACATATACACACATACACACACAAAACCTAATAGGACCTGAACCCTAATGACAATGCATCCCTCCCTGGCCAAAAAAAAAAAAAGTCGCCACCTGGATTTAACTAAGCAAACAGGTTCAAGCCTCCTCCAGTTGGTCAAATCTAGGTTCAGCAACAGTCTGTGCTGAAGAATGAGGTCAGCTGACACCTGAATATACTGAATGACCAGGTTATTCCATCAGTGGATTTTCTCTTCCCTGATGGCACGGGCATATTCCAAGATGACCATGCCAGGATTCATGGTTCTCAAATAGTGACAGAGAGGTTCAGGAGCAGGAGACGTAATTTTCACACATGGATTGACCTCCACAGAGTCCAGAACTTAACCTCATGAAAATCTTTGGGATGTGCTGGAGAAGGCTTTGCACATCAGCTTTGCAGGTCAGACTCGACCATCATCAATGCAAGATCTTGGTGAAATATTAATGCAACACTGGATGGAAATAAATCCATATATATATATATATATATATATATATATATATATATATATATATATATATATATATATATATATATATATATATATATATATATATATATATATATATACACACACACATAGCTTTAGGTTTTGGACATAGTGTTGAGAGCAGAGTGACAGGGTCCATCCACTTGAGTGTCCTCTGTCTCTCCTCCAGCGTCACCAGGATTGTCCTTGGAGCTTATCTTACCACTGCGTGCTACCTTTCTCCACCTCGGCAACACTTAACAGCTACCTTCACGCTGCTCTCGTGTTAGCTGTTGTCACAAGGAATGGGGTTATTTGCACAGGGAATAGGATTGACAGAGACAGAGGACATGACATGTGGACACAGCACCATTCGGGACATTTAAACAAAGTTACTGCCTTGTTTTATGCCACTCAGCTGTTAGGCACTTGATGTATCTTTTACAACAGGCATCATATGGATTTCACTGAAATCTTAGAATCAAAGTCAGATTAAAGTTGAGATTTTTTTTTTTTTTTTTTTTGCAGATTAATTAAAAGACAAAAAGTTACAGGTATTTAGTCATAGACAGGTATTAAGTAAAACAATGGTATTTTCCTGTCTGAGCACAAAGGCATGTTACGCTCATCGTTTACTCCAGTTACAGTTATGAAGCTGGTTGCAGCCAGAAGGTTGTTGTAAAATTATTGTTGTCTTGTGTAAAAATCTTGCAAATCATTTTGCTCTGGAGACTCCTGACTATCCATCTTGTTTCAAAAAGAGCCTCACATATCGTAGCTCTGTCTCCTGTACCTCTCTCTAATATCACCTCTCTTTTCATTATGTCTGATTACTGGTCACTCCTGATACTTTGTTCTACACATTTTTAGTGCGTAATTCCACCATTCCATAAATCCTAATCTTATTACACCCTGTAAAATCCACATTGTAATAAAAATATTATAGTCATCACTTAGGCTCTTAAATGGCCATTAAAGCTGAGGAGACAAAATCACCTGAAACACTCCAAACCATCCCAATACACAGAAAACAAAATCAATCCTAAGCACATTTACTAAATATATACAGTTTAGCTAGCATAAATTAGATTGAGCCTTTCCATTATGGCTTCTTCTCTGTGGAATGCCGTGGCACTGTGGTGTCTTAATCATTTTTAACTGTATTATCATAAATGTAATCATGCCTTCGTCCCTAAACACTGTCTTACAACAAAGCTTCAGTGCACAAATACAAAGGATGGTTCAATTTTTTGGGCAGCACTGGCTTTAACTTCACTTTGGTCTTATTTAAGCTCATTTTGCCTTGCACCTCCTGACTGACCACCACCTATGTTATTGTCCTGTCTTTCATGCATCAATAGATGGATTATTATACATCCCAATTTTGTAATTGAAGGGCAGGTTAGACAAGGGGATAATTAAAATTGTTTGTCTTTTTCCTGGACAATTTTTTGTTACTGTCTTGACAAAGTGTGCGGTCAGATTTGTATTGTGTGTGTTTGTTTTGTCCTCCTTTGTCCTCCAAGTTAATGTTGTTGATGTGGCACTTACGGAGGACATGCAGACCTGCTGACAAAAACACTGATAGCAACGCACTCGCATCCGCACTCAGGGAAGGGCCACTTATCTGACATACCAGATAGGCTGCTGGGCTTTTTATACTTGGTAACACCATCAAACTGGTAGGTGATATGCCCCAGTGTTTAGATTATATGTTAATGGTATTGGAAGTGTCATTGCTAATTCATATTTTTGCTCAGCCTTGTTCATTCCTTCCTGGTAGTTAAGTCCAAATGTCACTGTTGTCTTTGGAAATCTGCCTTGTATGTTTTAGGTATTGTTTGTTGGTTGTGTTGTTTGTACAGTATGATTAAAAGTTTTCATGAGTGTCAAAAAATTATTTTTTTATGCTGATTCCCGAACACAAATTTGACCAGAAATTGGTTTAAAATGGCTCTTTGTGTATTGTGATACTTAAGGACAGTGAAAGATCAAATATTTAGTTTTAGCTAAATCTGCATATGCCTCTTTAAGGATCTGTATTTTCTTTGAGTTTCATTTGATTAATATGAACAATTTTAGAAAGTTGCTCTTTGTCTCTGTCTAGTCAGTGGTAATGAACATAATCCTCCTAATTGAAACAAGTATACATAAAATATTGCATAGTAGATGTAACCGCAGAAGTGTAATTGTGTTTTTGCTTTAACCATCACACAGATTTTGGTCTCTAATGTTAGCCCGACCGTTAACACACAAGGATTAGCGTGACATGAGGAGAGTTTGTGGTTGCTGCTGAGATAATGCTAGGACTCACACAAAGTACAATATTGTGCGGTGTGGCTGGTTGGTTCCCAGCTGGCAGAGGCTGACCACACCAGGATTGCAGTGTTGCCTGAAGCCACAGGAAAATTGGAATGACTGTGGCAAAGTCATGGATCGGAGGTGCGAGCGAGAGCCATGTGTTTGTGTCTGCAGGTCTGCGGGCCAGTCCTCATTATAGCGCCCGGTAAAATATTACAGTGAGCTGACAGTGTCTAAGTGAATTGTCCAGGGCAGATTTGACAGGCAGGGGAAGGCAGGCAAGATTATGATGGATGATGACAACACGCGGGTGCAGAAGGGGCTCTGATGTGTTCTGTTGCTCATGCAGGAACTATTACGTACACCTAATGTGCAACAGTTTGGTGGCACTGGGAGCACACACACACAGCGGTGAGGATGCCTGATGGGGATGTTAAAATGTTGTGTACAATGAGGCTGCCATTTTTCATACCTCCACAATTCATCCAGGGGGCTGTCGCAGGCCCCACACTTCTAATGACAATCAGTGCCATTGTAATTGTGTTTGTGCCTTAAAATAAAATACATTATTTTTGTTTTTCATATTTCTCTTCCCCCATTTGTTTTGCAATACAACATGTCACTTGAATTTTTGTGGACCATTTTAATTAATTTGTGCACTCTGTAGATACATTGCTTTGGTTCAGTTGGCCAAAGCTCAACAATTAGCTTCCAATTCTTTTCCATTTTTCTCCAAAGCCATTTTTATTTCATGGACATGAATTGCTCGCTGTAAAGGATTAATCAGCTGATTGATGAATGCTGATTGCGCTTATTCAAAGCTCTGCTCCTTTTTTCCAAATACAAAAAATGTTGAAAAATTGGTCTGCAACTTCAAAGCAGAAAAAATGTGTGTTTCGTGCGCACAGCTGCTGGCCACATAGAGGCTGAACTCTTAGAAGTCCAGCTGAAGTTACCTCCTTCACCTGGTACTATGCACTGTGTGTATAAGAAGTAAAGGATCAGGATTCTCTTTGAAGAGCAGTATATAAACGTCGCTGCAGACAAAACAGAGGCCATGAGCAAAACTGTCTATCAGATCAGCAGATATATTTGGTGCTGTGAGTGAGGGCCACCTTTTCCTGCTCTCACAATATAAACTATTACCAAAACTCACCTGAAACTGTTTCTTTTTTGTTATCCCTGTTTCCTGATTTTGTTCGTAACCGTATCCATCAGTTTAGTTAAGTGTCCTCCAATATTTGTCCCCAGAGCTGTGAGTAAAATACGTTTTTACTGCAGAAAGAACTTTGTAGAGATTGAATATCCTGGTATTGATTTGGTCCCATTTTAATCAAAGCTCATTTATGCACACTCTGTGAGCTGGAATAATATTTGTAACAGTAGATCATACCCGGTGGCGAGAAGGTGTGATGGCGCTTTCAATGAGAAGCTCCAAGCCCTAAACTGTTAATCATAACCTAAGCCTAGTCCGACTGGATCTGTGTTAACGCTTTGTATGAAGTGTAAATCCAGCTTTAAACTCTCACTCTCAATCCCTACCACTCAGAGCGAGCAGGTATTATATGTTCTTTCTCAGATCTCTTATGACAAATGTGAATGTGTAAACATCTCTTAAACATTAAACCTGGACTATTTTTGTTGGTGGATCTGTCTGTTTGATGATATAATGTGAGGTTTTGGTTGAGCTTTTATCTCACACCAGAAGAATAAGATGGTTTTAGGAAATAATTATTTAGTGAACAAATGTTTACTGATAATAGACTATCCTTCGTATACTTTTATTCTGGAGTTTTTGTGCAGAGTGTCGGGTCAGTTACTGTAGCTTTAGCCTTTCCTCCCATTCCACCCATTAGAGCAGATGGGGCATGAAGAAGCATTCACCCCAAGGTTGGCTGGCTTCTCCTGCCACACTGCTGCATCTCCTGGCGGTTCCACTTCCAACCGCTCTGTCATTTATCCATCCCTTCTCAGCCTCTCTGCACTGGCCTTGTTCCTTCCCACATTTGGCCACCGGGGGAGGTGTGTGGCACTGGAGCAAGCATTATTGATAGAGCATCTGTTTAGACATGGTGTGGGTATGTGAGGCATGTGGGTGAGCAGCTGGGGGTGGGAGCACGGGCGACATTATGTCATATTACATATCGTGAGACGTCTCGTTCACTGGTATGGGCGCCCACTTTGTAGTCACACTCTCCCACAGACACCAAAAAATGCTAAATTGTCCTCTGAATTTGAATTTGTCTTTTTTTTTTTGTTGTTGTTTGTTTTTGCAGGCAAGCATAGACATAGGAGAGGCCTTTTCTGTTATTATGATTGAAGTTGCTAACACTGACTTACCTTATTTATTTACCTTACAAATTTTATGACAGTCATCATCATTATTGTTCTTTTTGCTTCAACTTTGCCACATATGGCTCTGCTACTAAGACACCCACACAGCAGCCTTGTGTGCTTAAAATTTATAACAATGATTTAATAACCTGATTCAAAAACAAATCCCTTTTTGAATCCCATTTTATTGATGTATCTGTGACATTCTTGTCCCTTTTAATGCTGAAGGGTGACACTTCAGGAACTGGACCTGCGATGCCCTGATCCACAACTGGGAGGAGACACCAGCACAACCTTTTTTTATTTGGATGCATCCTTTCATTTTAATCCATTGATGTAGCAAAACGATTGTACCTAACATGTCTCTCATTCAGTTTCGGTTTAAGTGTCCTCTAATTCTTTTAAGCAGTGTATATAGTTTTACCAGTTTTGCCCCGCAGCCCTACTTTCTGTCTGTTCAAAGTTGTTTTAGTTAAATTTAAAGCCTATTTGAGAGTGGGGGACCTAAGGACAGTTCTTTGGCATGTTGTCCTGTTCAGGGGCAGAGAGAGAGCGGCTCTATCCACATAATCAGCACACATCTCTTCTAGATGGCCCAACTTGTCAGAGCTCACACAGGCTCTGCCAATAGATTTGTGTCCTTGGCAGCTTATAAACCAAGAGGATTTCATGGAATTTCACACTAAACAAAGCACTGTGTTTTTTATGATGTCAAATGGAGGAGCTTGTCTTCTGGAAGTCACTATTTCTGCACATTTTATCTTTGGTCAGTGCTGAGTGGGGGTGTAAGTTTAAGTTGCTTAGGTTTAGCACAGCAAAATAAGTGCTAAATAAGTCATCATTTTAAAAGTAAACACTCAGAGGAATATGAAATAGTTGCTGAAACGCCTCGAGGGTTTGTACCAACTTGCATTAAGTGTGCTGTTATTGAAGTGCGTATATAGAGTTTGTTCACACGCTTTGCTGCCTTCTGGCCATATTTCTGACTAAATTGGCCTTTACTTATTCCTATATTAGTTTATGACCTCTGAGCTCACTTCTGCTTTATTTTTTTACAGAATCGGTTATTCTTACTGCCTTTAACGACTGCATGACAAAACCAAGATATCTTATACTTCATCTTGAAAATATTAAATGAGGACACTTTCACCTTTTTGTTTTGACTTAGTACATTCAGTTTGTCGCTCTATGTTTTGGTAGCATCTGGGTCTTTATTATTGCAACTATAACATATCTGCATTTTGCCTATGAGACTTTTAGAGGCAGTGCAGCGGTAAGCATGAGGAGCACCTGGACTAACGCTGCTGTCATCATGTGCATTCTTTTGCTTTATGTGAAAAAACATTGAACACAGTGATGCAACAACACTCTAGAAACAGCAAGAAATGCATCTCTGCTGCCGTAGCTGTACTTACATTTCTAAAACACTGGGTATCTGATCCACAGAGGAACATTATTTGGTGAATTTCAGCATTTTTTTTTACCATACTGAAGCACTATCTGTTGCCTGCTTCCCATTTTTGAAATGAAACAACTTTCATGGTTTAAATATGTAAATGGATGGGAGCGCACCTGATCTCTGCCACTCAGAGCAGACATCAGGTGTGCCCCATCATTTCATCAAATTGAAAAGCTGTCATTTTAAGCAAACAGGATTTACTGAAAAGATGCAGGTGCTGGTCCTCTCCCCATGCGGTCCCTACTATATATCATCTAACATATTTAATATTCATTCCACTCAGGTCTTCTAAAATTTTATGATGGTTTTTGTAATTGCTAATGGTTTTGGAAATTGGAGGTATCTCTTTCCAAAAGGCCTTGTAGTAATTCAAAGCCAGTAATTGTTACTTTCAATAGGAAAGGTTTTTGCCATAAACTATGACAAGAAGTCATGAAAAAGCTCTTTTCCGCGAAAAATGACTACAGATAAATGACTGCGAATTGGCCACAAAGGCGTACAGTATGAAAGGAGCTGCACGATAAGGTGCAGGATTAGCTGTTGAAAAACGTCTACATTACAGTGTTGAATAGAGGGTTATGACCAAAGCTACTACTGACAGAGCCCATTTTTCTTTTCAGCAAATTAGCAACTGGGAAGGAATATTTCAATAAAATTTTAATGTGCACTCCAATGATATGTTTTGATTTGAAGGCACTTGGGTTTCTACATATTTAGTATTTGTCAAGCGTTTTGCAGGATGGTTTATTCCAAGGCCAAGTGCAATGACTATACAGAATGCCCCAGATAGCAGGGCAGGCTGAACTTGAATAGCCCTGCCCTGTTTAAGTGCCCTGGCTGCAGATGCATTTAGCGGTCAGCTGTGAGTTTATGGCTGGGGACGGCACTGTCTTCCGTGCCATTTGTTGTGGCTGACCTTTAAGATGATGAAGCGCAGTGTGAGTGACCCCTGGCAGGGTTTGTTCAAAGAGCAGTCTCCCGTAATGGGGGGTCCGGAGCTTGGCAGCATGCTGTGGGATTGATCAGCCCCTCACTCAAAGGCCAAACACAGGCCGGCCCGAGCAGAGAAGGCCATGCAGGACGGAGCACCATCAGCGCCTTTGAAGCCCGCTCCAACACCTCAGCTGCTTCAGTCCATGAATAAACATGTGTCTGGGCCTAAGCTGCTCCTGTGTCTCCTCTCCTTCTGTTCTCCTGGAGCATGTGAGAGCTGGCAGCAAAACATCAGCAAGAGGACTCAACTTCTGTCTTTTAGTTGCTCTAAACCATTCCACCATCTTTTTCTTCTCGGTTTCAGCCAGTGTCACAGCCTCTGCTGAACACTTCCTGTGCTCGTCTAGTGTGGCAGGATTAAATCCACTCATTTAAAGCTTGCATTGCTTCCACAGATGTCAGCTTTGAGATTGAAATGAGCTCCCCTTCTGCAGACGCCGAGTTAAAAGGGAAATACAGAAAGGAGAAGAGAAACTAAACTCAAATGCTTCCACTTTTCAGAGGCACAAGAGCAGCTGTACCGCAAGTGTCTGAGAGCATTTGACCACAGCATACACAGGGTTGGCAACCACACCTGCACACGACCGCCACTGCCAATCACAGGAAACTGAACTATTATGTATTTAACTAAAAAATACTATTTTTTTTGCCATGATGTTAAGATCACCAGTTATTAGACATATAATAGAAAGCACTGAAGATCTAAAGTAAACTAGTTAAGTACATTACAGTGTCCTTTTTGGTATTCTTCCTTTCATATCTATGCTTTATTATGTAAAACTTCTACATGGGTCTCAATCGTGTAACACCATAAACATTTATTGGGCTCTCCAACAGGATAGGTCATATGTGAACATAGTACGTCAGAGTTTACTGCAATACTTTACAATGTGTTAATGTGCAGTCCGTATAAAGACACAAGAAGGACTATCTTCTGATATTATTAAAGGAAATTCAGCATCTCCTTGACCTCATGATGCTCTTGAGTAGATTTGTCTGCACCTTTGTAATTCCCACTGGACTTATGCTAATTCCAGCTCATGACCTTTGCTTACCCTTCCTCAGGTGTTCCTTGGCTAGTCCTGACATAAAAGAGCAGTACAAATCAATGTGATGAATAACTTAAACAAAGCTGTAAATAAGCTACATTTAAGTCTTTCTGTGCCGTGATAATCCCTGCCCAAAGGCCTTCATGAAAGGGTCTAACTATGAAAACGATTTCTTGTGGTCATGTTTGTGTTTGATGTATATATTCACAATTATAATGCAAGTACGCAATTTATTCTTTGGGCTTGTTGTAAACTGCACTGTAGTCACAGAATCTTAACTGTTCTTTCTTACTTGTGGAGAGAAAGTGATGAAAGAGAGCTTCTCAAAATCTCCTTTCTGATTGTAGGGACAGTGGTATCTGAATAAAATCGTTCCACGTTGATTTAATGAAGCTGATTGTGGTGATGTCATGATTTGAGTTTGAGTCGCATGGGAAGGGCTCTAAAGGGAAACAGTCTTTTTTCACTATCGCAACATAACAGCATCCATAAAGTAAACACAAGTGGCAGTTCTGCCTCTGAGCATTTGGCTCACTCAATGAAAGCAATCTCTGCTAAATGGTAATGGGCCCGCGTAAAGTGGCATCATCAGTGTTGTTCATTTCAGACGGAGCGCTCCCGTGTCACGCCTTCAAATACACCCCTTGCTTAAATATTAATAACAATCTGGCCCCAGCAGCAACAGGAGACCTAATTCACTTAAATCAATTTTAGTTTGCAACCTCCTTGCACTTAATTCAGTGGTTCAAAGCCCAGTTGTTTGCAGAGGATTATCTTGATTAAATGCTTTTAGTTCCTGAGTGAAATCCCCTGTTGAGCAGCTGGTCGGAAACGTTGGCATCCACAACACCACACACACTTTGACTATTCATTCACAAAGTGCTCCCTGTGCACAAACTTCTGAGCCATCTGATATTTTCAATCCAGCGCCGTTCACCCACTTCTGCTTATTATTCCTCTTTTTACTTTTGTCAGGAATGAGAAATGCTAATTAAGTTTAATGAAATTGATATCTATATCAATAGGTCACGTAGCACAAAAGGTGGGTGTCTACTTCTTTCATTCCCAAGTCCCATGTTAGCGCTCACCTCAAAAGAAATTCATCACGTCGACTGAAAAGGCTTTTGGAGGGGACTGGTGACCTGTCCTCCCACCCCCCCCGCCCCATTCGCTTGTTACTGTATGTGATAGAAATTGAGACATCTATTAAGCTCGGGCCTATTGCTTGCCACAAAAGAGTCTGACATCGGTGAAAGAAGAATCCTCTTGTGGGCCAAACCCATGGATCTCATTACAGCCATACTCCATTTGTACTAAAGAAATTCTATCACTGTGAGCAATTATGTCCACGATGCTTGTGCGCACATTTCTAATTCTGTATTGGAAGTGCTTGCCTGTCTCATATAGTGAATGGTATTTACTCAACCTGCCGCCACTGTTTGCTTTAAGGCTCCTCGCCGCGTTTTAAGAAAGTCTAATGCTTTCTTAGCTGTGGTCGTGTTTGTCTGCGGATTTGATTAGTGTTTTTTCAATGTGTGTTTGTTTGCACATCATAGCCAACAGAATCTGATTATTTCACAAGAGAGGACATTAATTTCCAAACACCTTGTGCAAAAGAGGTCACTTAATTAATTAGATTTAAAATTCTGAACTTAATTAGCTTATGTTTACATTAACTTTGAGAGAGGCTACGCTGAAAAGTTATGAGGGGCAAATTTCCTGGACTTTTTCAGGCAAGTAAAAGACACATGTTTTAGCTGGACACAACAATACTACACCTTACCTTCTTTAGATATGAACTGATGATTTCATAAATACCAGAAAGTCCTATTTCTCATAATGTATGAATACACAAGCAACAGGTTAAAATATTTCTGTACTGACCCTGTGTGGCACAAATTAATAAAGGCATAATACATTATTGACTTTTAAAAATTCACTTCAGATAAGAATAAACTACAGCTCATACTTAACTGCACACGTTACTTTATCATTCCACCTGACCACTGTTTTTGACTGACCTTGCTAACAAGCTAACAAGCCAAGCAATGTCAGTGAGATCATAACCTCTTCAGTGGCAGCAATAAATCGAGACCAAGCCTCTTGAGGTATTCACGTGACAACACCACTGCTGCTGTATATGATGGCATTTTCATTTAATTTCAACTACAAAACTTGTGTCTCGCTAGCTTTCCCAATATGTATTAATGAAGCAAGAGGTTTGCCTTTGGACTCCAATTAGCTGTGAATTAACTTCAGCCACTGGCCTCAGACTGTGATGTATCGTCGCTGTAATGTGTTGGTGTAGCGCCCAGCATTACTCATGTGTTTCGGCACCTCTCCGGGAGCCCAGGGACCCTCGGCGTAGACTCGATACCTCAGTGCTGGGTGGAATACACGGCGTGTTTTCAGAGGTGTAAAAAGGGCCTCTATTTTTACGACACAGTCATCAGTGGAGCATGCTAGGTCATGTGTGCAAGGACAATGGGGGGGTACAGAGGCTGCTGTTGTGTTCGTAAAGGTGCGCTGTGCGAGGGGTAAAAGAGCTGGCTCTGACTAAATGTGAACGCTGCTACCTTGTGATTAATCATTATCCTCTGTGCCAGTAATGTTACTCGTCTCATAAATTTTAAGCAACTGTGCCAATTGCGGTGCACACTCCATGAAAATAGCTCACCAAATGGAGATGAATCTCTAAACCGGCTGCTCCGCATTGCAAAATAAAATTGTTTTGAAAGAAATGAATTGCAGTAACAGTAAGTCATATCCAGAGGTGGAATATCTTTTCTCATAAAAGTTGTGTTACTGATATTACAGATGCATGACACCAATAGTACCACAAAATTATGGTTTCATTGGATTATTATTATTGATGGGTTATTATATTGAATGCTAAAACTACTACAAATAACTAGCTTTGCTATTTGTTCCTACTGCTTTTACCACTGGCAGCTCGGGTGACCACCTGTTCCTCCCTTGGTTGTCCTGCACACAGCCGTTTAAGGCAAGGCAAGTTTATTTGTATAGCACAATTTGTACACAAGGTAATTCAAAGTGTTTTACAGAATAAGAAAGACCCCTGTTCCTTGTTGCATTTATTTAGAAAAGGACATTTTAGAAATGAATATGTTTTATATGTTTTCATTAATACCACATGAATTATTAAAAAAAAGAGGTTTAAATATATGAAATCAAGACTTTTTGGATGTACTGGCACCTATTGCTCTTCTGATCTCTCTCTGTGTTACTATTGTTGAAAATCATATGGTGTGTATGCAGTTATTGTCTATGAGCTTAAGTTTCCCAAGTCCTTTCCTCAATGTCCACATTGAACAACGTGTCCCTCTTTTTCTTCAATTTGAGGTGGTCACCGTACTGTTACACCATAACTATAACTCCCAATGCTGTGATAATAATTTCATGTGATGTTTTGTAAATGATGTGAGTAAAAGTATGTAGTTAGTGCTCCTCTCTCGGTGCAGGTGAGATAAAGCTGTTCCACCTGAGTGCAGTACTACTCAGAATGCTGCTCAAAGCCTGGGTCAGGTCCCAGGCTGGGGCCGCTTTACAAAGGACACATGCTTTTGTCAGGCCTGACCGGGGGGCAGGGTTTTTTCACCTTCATGTAACATCAAACACTCCTGAACACTGCACCTGTCTGCAGCCAGCACACCACCAGTAAAAACACCTTTGGATTTCCACATGAGAAAGAAGCTGCAGGGGGATTTATTTATCCTCAAATTAGCTGACACTAATTGATCTTTGTTAATTAATTTAAATTACTTATGCTTAATTTATAAAATATTATAATCTTGTTATCTTTATCAAGAACATATATTTCTTTATTTCATGGATGCCATCATTTGTGAACTTTGTTTTATTTTTTAATCTAGACCAGTGGTTCTCAAACTGTGGTACCCCAGGGGTACGCACACTACAGTTTGAGAACCACTGGATTGGCGTAGGAGATACATGAGGAGATTTTTTTTGAAAAAAGAAATGAACATGTGTGTTTTGATCTTCTCCACTGGCGGTGGCCATGTCGCACTATGTGTTTTGTCTGTTTTTCCTCTGGACCATGAGTCTGCAGTAAAGATGTCTGTATCTCCTGCATTATAAAGGTGGAACATCGCGTCCTAAACAAGAGATGTGCCGTATGAAATGAGGTCCTGAACACGAGCGAGGGCACACTACTCTAGGCCTCACTATGAAACCAATTATAGCTAATAATTCATGTATACTATTTCCTACAGTATATTTCCATACATTTAACACTGCTATTAAATATGAAATATGTGCCACAAAAATGTCAAAATACTGCCTAATCAAATAAACACCAATAAACTAAATAAATCTAATAAAATTGCATCAATAAAAAGCATTCATGAGAATGAAAACATCGTGGGCATGATAGGCAGGAGAGTTTTCAAAGTTTAAGTTTCATTTTCCTTTTTCATGTGACTGTTTCCATTCAACTCAAAAGTCTTTGCTCTTGTGTTTAAAGGCACTGGCCACATAAGTGAGACTTTTAAGACATTAAACGCACTGTGGTGGGGTATAATGCCTAACAAATGTTGTCTATGTTTGTAATGTTTTATTTTTTCAGATAATAGTAATTTTATATTTTATCCAGTTAATCCAGTTAAGATATTATTATTATCTTATGTTGCAATAACTTCATGGTGTAATGGGACAAAGGAGAGAGCTGTGATTGGCAGAGCGCGGGGCGTTAAACCAATATGGAGGTCTTCAAGACCTTCATATTTGCAATGCACGCGTCTAATAACCATAGACTGTATGAAGAAGTGGACAAAGTGAGTCTAAGTGACTAGGTGACGTCACCCATAGTGTTCAGCTCCAGCCAAATACCAAGAGTCGAGTATAACAGCAACAAAAGAGCCAATCCAGAGTGAAGCTCTGGACTGAAGCCCCTCTACCTGCACCACTGGTCTATCAGGGAGCAGGTGCACTGTCAGTCAGACCTGTTGCTAACGCTAGCAGGAGTGACCTCGGGAAAGGCGCATCATTAGTCTTTTATTAATGTTCATATCTTGATTTATCGACAAAATAACCAAATAAAAACACCAGGCTCATGTAGCACAGATTAATAACATTTTAATAAGAAAACGACGAGTCTGACAGCAGCAGTTATGGAGAGAGGGGCAACAGTTTTTCAAATAAAAGTGAATTGGAGTCAGTGGAGCCGGAAGCGCAGCCATGCTCCTTCCTATGTGGAACGTGGCGGCTGGCAGGTTATGTATAACCTGCCAGCCGCAGGTAAAGCGTGCATGTTGTACATCAGGAGTAGCAAGATTAGGTCCTTTGTCTTAATTTGATAAGATTTTGGATTATTTGGATCTCCTAGGCCTGCCCCCAAAAAAGTAAAGCACATGCTTTGCTATAATTACAAATATTCCAACTATTACATATAATATAATTTTTTCCAAGGCAACAGACATTATCTTCAAGTGCGCTACAGTGGAGGATGCGTGGCTTCTCATCAAAAGTCTCAGGGAGAATGTAACTATAAAAAGTTTGGGAACCACTGGTCTAGACATAATTACCAAACTTATTTTGGACATTTTACAGTTCAAATATCCTTTTCAAACTGTATAATACATTTTTTTTTCTCATCTGTCTTCTATTTCAGTATGTTATCTGATACAGGCCCTGCACCATCTGCTGGCACTTTATAATTATAAATTATGATTGAACAAGGCTTTATGTATTTTCTCTACACATGCCTTATTTTAAAAATGCATAACATAAACTTTTTTATACACACAGTTATAAGATGCTCTCATTGGCTCTCCGTGTCTTACAATCCTTATAAACACATAACATTGAACACACTATATATATAACATATAAACAGATACTTCATTGTGAGTATTTCTTTTAATTTGCCACTTTTGCAAATCAAGTAGAAACAGAAAAGCAAAGTAACTCAACAAATAAAATTTAACTGGATAATGAATAAACAATACAGCTTATTAAAGATGAAACTAAATTTAGTTCACTGTCAGATCCATTCTCTTTGGATTATTGTTTCCCCTGGATACAGACTCCTACTGCATCACTTCCCATTTGCTAATAAAACTTGGGGCAGCTTTTTAAAGATGCAAAAGTCAAATGTGTTGGTAAACAAACAGTTGCCACCCCCGTAACACCACCTCGTGAGCACTGCTGGAGCTGTTCCAGAGCTGATATGTCTGACAGAATCAGCATGATGAGTTTTAATACAAGTAACTTTATTTTATTGTTGTATAAGAAGTGATTTTTCACAACTTTTAGCACATACATTTCTACGACATAAACAGAATTCACTTTTTCTGAAACAATGCATATTTTTACACCTTATTTCTGTTGGCTCTGCTGCCTGAGTAACTGGGAAAGAATAAATGAGCCCTTAATGCAGACACCATGTAAGTGATGATACTACAGTTGGCAGTGTGCTCACAAATAACAGTATTTTTTTTATTTATTATTTTTCCGCTGTACTATTTGAGACCAGAGTGAGGCTGACCAGGTTCACAGCTGCAGGAGGAAGCCCATTTGCAGTTCTCCCATTATTCCCTCAGCTACACCATTTGCTTCTTTAAAATACATTAAGCAAATTTCGTTGTATTTATCTATTACGTTTCCCCTTCTCTCCCTTCTCTAATGCCCCCTGAGCTGCCGTATGCTAAATGCTAGTCGCCTAGTTTCTTTTGCTGGGCTGTGCAGAGCTAGTTAGTCAACTTCTCTGTGGATAATTGCTTTGGTTCTATTGCTCAAGCAGCCGTGTGATCTTGTGAAAAACGAGTGAAATTCACACTTATGGGCATATTGTTTGGCACTAATGAGGCTCTTTATTGAGTTCGAAAGTGTTTGAAAGTTACATTGAAGAGGTGCGGAGAGCTGCCTTTATTTCACAAGTGCATGCTTTGTATCACAATTGAGAAGCGTTTTACCACTGACCTGCATGTACACCAAGCAGACATTGTGTCATGGCCTCTGTCGCCTAATATCCACTTCTAATTGCTACAAACTGTGCTTCATTTGTATGTGTTATATGAGAGAGTCTAACACTCTCGCCTCACAGTAAGAGGGGCCCGTGTTCGATTCAGATTCGGTTTCTGTGTGTTTGCGTGTTTCTCCCCTTGTGTGGGTGTGCACCTAAAACATGCACCATTGGTAAAATCCTGCAGCTAAGGTAGTCCTGACCAAGCCTAGCTAAAGATCTGGGGATAGGTCCCTATCTTTTTTTTTTTTTTTTTTTTTTTTTTTATTAATTAATGAATGCATTTATTTATTTTTATTTATTTATTTATTTTTAATTAATTAATAGATTATTTATTTATTTATTTTGTTATTATATATTTACACAGAGTATTGTGGAAGCTGGCCAATAGGGGAAAAGGGTTAGGGGGAAAAACAGAAAGGTCTAAGCAGTTTAACAGGTCTAAGCAGTTGTCACAGGTTCAAATCACAATCCAGGTAAAATAATCAACAACAAACTCAACAGAAAACCATCACTGCAGTTATCTTAAAACTCACAATTTCTCTCTGGTCAAATCTAAGAGCTTTTCATCCAGCTTCATACAGATCCAGAGGACTAACATTCACAAGCTGTAGATTTGACCAACTAAATAATCAGATGTGTTCACCATGAGTGGTCATAGTGTTGTGCCTTATCCTTGTTCACTGCTCTAAGAATGTGTAGCTTCACTGCTGCACATTGAGTTGCTATGAATATCTGTCATTAAGGCATACATGAAATTAGTCTCTTCCTACAAGCTCATTTATATGCAAACCGAATGCTGTAGAGGTGTGCTTGCCCGTGCCTGCATGCTGTTGCTGTGTCTCTTTAAGTAGGACAGTAGAAATTGATGGCCAACTCTGAAAGCTGACCTACATAGAGGCACAAACAAAGTAGTTTCCTCAGCATGCACGCAGGGCCCAGTTGCCTGGTAGAAAATGCAAAAGTAGCAGATATCTTTTGTTATGGTGATTATTAAGTCAAAGCAACAAATGATCCGTCATTGTTCATCTCATGGTCATTTAGATAAACTAGAAATAAAGTGCAGTGCCTTTTCTTTGTATTATTAGCGTAATGTTTAAGAAAAGTGACATATTGTTAACATTTTTTCTGAACCGGTTCATTTTCTTGGTGGGATCATTTTGTTGGCACCTCAGATTAATATATTTCTGTTGTTACAATATAAGAACATCCCTTAGGAAACTCTGGGAACAAGGGCAGATAAAGAACTTGTCCCTATCTATTCTATATTTGGTTTGCGTCTGGCTTTGGGCAGAGTATGAAAATATGGAGGTTGTTGGTGTATGTCTGCACTGAACTTAGAACTGACTCTTTATATTTTGTTGATTTTATTTTTTTAATTTAGCACTGTTTTATACACATGAATCTCCTGTCATTACTTAAAGAGAATGACTGTACACTGTTGACATCATTTTCAGTAGTCTGTTTTCTTTATCCACACCAGAAACAAATGACATAATATCACCTTCCTCCTTTTTTTTCACTTGCAAACAGATAAGCCGAACAAAAACAAACAGACATAATCACTGTAAGACACAAATAATTTCCTTTGATGTCGATAATAATCTGAAATTTTGACTGAAATTACAGTCTGTTTTAATACAATGTGCAACCACTGACCATAACCTTTGTGGCTCTGTGTTGGAGAGTATTTGCGGCCTTCACTTGGCATGAACCACTGCATATGCATAACTGTAATGGTCTGAACAAAACCCTGCAAATATCAAACAAATGCATTTGAAGAGACAGATCCCAGCACAAAGGGCCACCACACGAGGAGAAAGGCCAAGCGTGAAGCAAATAACAATCACATTGAAATCTAATTACATCAATTTTCAATCACACTGTTTGTGTCTGATTGTTCTGCGGCCTCATGCTTTATTTCATACTCTTATTAAAATCCACTCGGTGACATTTTTCTGTAATCAATTGTGAGATGTCCTTTTAACTGTTGTCTCAACTAATAAATTCTAGCATTTAAAAGCCTCAGAGCCACTATTGAACTAACCTGATTCCCCTGTGAGGTAATTGTCCAATCTTAAGTAGCATTTTTCAGGCAGCAGAGTCTGGTTATGTGGGCACCTCCATGTAATCACCGACTCCTGCTTCTATCTCACAAGGGCCTGACACTCAATCCAGACATCCACAGCTCTGCATTTTATCAGCTGCACAAGTGTTCCATTAGGCCTGAGTTATGAACGTTCCTGTTTTAGAGTACATCCAGGACATGTGTCTTCATCCTTAACCAACATTTGGCATTTCAGTAATTGTGCATTTGTTCTGTATGGCATTGTATTGAAATGATCGTAACATTTGAAGTTGCATTGCTAGTAGGGAAAAATTGTGCTACTTTATATGTATTTTTATAAAACTTCTGAAACTGGAAATTATATATTTAATTTGTCCAGAGGAAATTATTTCATGGTATCTTACAAACTTATACTCATTGACATTTGCTGAATGATTAAAAAAAGCAAGGAAAGAACCAATATCCACTTTTTTTTATAAACTCTGCAAAGGATTTCCAAATATCTTCATATAAATCCAGTTTGCTTTTAAGAAAATATGTTATTCTCTTCATTGCCATACTATCCACCATCGGGATCAGATTTTTTCCAGAGCTATCAGACGTTTTGCCTGCAAAACAGCATAATCTATATACTGGGATCCCAACTTTTTGGGTATAGGTGTAATATTATCATCTTGGCATCTAAAGGAATGCTCGCAGCTAAAATTTGGCTGATTTTGTTCATCACCTCCTGCCAGAAGTCTTGGATTATTTTGCATTCCCATATGCAATGAACAAATATTCCTCAGGCTTCTCTTCTCTTAAAACATGTATCAGGTATTCTGCTGTTATATTTATTCAACTTCACAGGAGTTCTGTATGTTTGCATTATCCAGTTCTTTTGAATTAGCTTTAAGCTAATGTTAGATGATTGTTTTTGGGACTTGAGACCCTTTTTTTTGCAGAGATTTTTTCAGTCCACCTTCTATGATTCAAGTTTGGAAAATGATGCTTCTGAGGAACCAGAGACAATCCAGTTATAGAATGATGAAATCAGCCCTTTAGTATATTTGTGTCATTTTATTTTACCTATTTAACCAGGAGAGAGACCTGGCCAAGGTAGCAGCCAACACAATCAATAGAAAACTATAAAATCACAAAATATCACGTTATAAAACCATATACATTTTTTATTCCAATTTAGGATCTTTCTGTAACTTATTTTAAGACCATGGTGCTGCGTAAGAAAAGGCATATTTTCCCAGGCACCTTGGCACATTGTAAAGTAAATAGGAGGAGGAGCGGAGCCGGTAACTACCTGGGCTGATTATAAGGAGATTACTTAGGTACCTCGGAAGTTTCCCCAGCGCGGCTTTGTAGATAAATATGAACCTTTGCTGTGTCCTGTGAATTGTCAGCAATGTCCAGCCAACTAAACCATAAAGAGTGCAGGGATGAGTGAGGGATTTAGCATCGGTGATAAATCTCAGTGATGCATGATACACAGTCTAGTTTGTGCAGAGTGGGAGAGGAAGCATGAACAGACAAGGTATGACCATAGTCCATAACAGAAAGAAAAGTTGTTTCCACCATTTTTTTCTTGCCACTGAAAGAAAAGCAATGTTTGCGTCTGAAATAGAAACAAATCTTTTGAGTTTTTTGATTTGGGTTGTAAAATGAAATTTAAATGTGAGCTGATTGTCAGTCCATATACCCAAATATTTATATGATTGAACTTTTTCAATGAGACGTAGAGATAATGTGATCTACCCTGCAATGATCTTTTGAGAATATCGTAAATTGAGTGTTTTGAGCATTTAGAATGAGTTTTAGGCTCAGCGGAGCAAACTGTAAAGATGGAATGACTGTAGTTTTTGTACTCCCTCAGCGATAGATGAGCCTTGGGTATAAACCACTGTAGTCTCTGCATATAGATGTATTTTGGTATGCAGATGTTTCCCCAAAGATAGTGAATAATGCAGGTACTAGAATCCCAGCAGGACACCTCTCACAATGTTGAGAGATTCTGATTGGTGGTCCTCTAGCACACACTGGGTACAGTACAGATCATTTTGGAACCATTTAATCAATTTTTGACTGAACCCAACTGATCTTAATTCAACAGAGTCGAAGGCTTTTAAAAGATCTGCAAATAAAGCCGCTGAGTGTTGTTTTTTTGTCCACAGCATCTGTGGTGTCATTTATTACCAGTGTGGCTGCAGTGTCTGAGCTATGGCCACTTTTGAAGCCAGACTGAGATTTCCTAGAATATTGCTTTCAGCAAGGAAGTGTTTTATTTGTGCATTAACACATGGCTCCAAGATCTTTGCCAGGGTTGAAAGCTTTGAAATTGGTCAATAGTTGTTCATATTTGATGGGACTCCACCTTTACATAAAGGGAGAACTCGTGCTGTTCTCCAGTCTTTAGGGATTACATTTGTAAAGAGAGTCAGGTTAAAAATGTAGGTGATTGGCTCCGCTATGATATCTGCAACAACTTTAAAGAGATGTGGGTCAAGTTGATCCGGGCCTGCAGATTTCTTGTGATCAATTTCTGACAGAGCTTTGTGAACTTGTTGAACAGGGATATGCTTAAAATCAAACACGTCAATATTCACCTGAGACGGTACAAGAGTATTTCAGGTGTAGAGCCAGAATAAAATGTTCATTAAACAGATTAACCATGCCTTATTTATTGTTAACTTTTGAACCAATAAAAATGTGCTCAGGAACACTTGAGGCTGTGTGTGCACCTGTCAGAGAACTGTTTTCCAAAACTTGGAAGGATTGTTTAGATTTTCTGTAAAGGAATTTTGAATTTTGATTTTCTGAATGTTGTCCAATCAGTCTGTGAATTAGTATATGTGGAGTGTGACACATAGTTTGTTCCTTAAATCAATTTGCACTTGATATTTTCGGAAAACCAGGGATTGTTTTTTTTATCACTGATTCTAAATGTCTAATAAAAAGTGTGTTTGTTAATAATGGAGAGAAAGATTGAATGAAATTGAATTCAAACTTCTTTATAAATGAAGCGGGGTATTACCTTGAGTATTTTGGTATTTCTGACACAGGAGATTACACAATGATTGCTGACATCATTACATTAAATATCAGATGAAGTGTATTTGTGAGCTGAGTTGGTTAATATTAACTCAAGAGTAGTGTGGGATTTAATCTCTAACTTTATGAGCTGTACCTGGTTCAAATGCATCACATATATTTTTTTGCCTGTCCAAGTTTCCTGAGAGTCAATCCAAATTCACTTCACCCATTAGAATGAATTCAGAGGCATAGTGGGCCTATAACTACAGTGAGATGAGAGTACTTTGAGATATTCACTTTTAGTGCTAAAAGTTCCAATTGTTTAGGTTTAGATACTGACATCATTACAGAACAACTGATTCTTGATTTTATATAAATTACCACCCCAACCCCCTTCCCAGCCAGATTAGATTGAAAATCTTTGTATCTCTGAATACTAATAGATTCATTAGATATAGATTTTTAAGCCATGTTTCAGATAAGACCATTATATCCACATTTGGCCCGACTTTGATCATACCCATTTTAGGGACTAGGCCTCTAACATTTCAATGTATGAAACCTAGGCCAGCCCTACTTTTAAAATCTGTCATGAATATGGCTGAATATTACCAGATAATATTAGCAGGAGCGCTGTGCTTTTGACACTGTTGATCATGGGATCCTCTTACAGAGACTAGAGGACTATGTGTGCTTCTCTGGTACTAGACTAAACAGGTTCAAGTTCCTACCTAGAAGACAGGAAGTACTTTGTTGAAATTGGAAACTGTTGCCATGTCCCAATTCAATGGCTGCACACTTGGCACTTTGGCTACATTTGAAGGGCACCTCCAGCGTGACAAGGCCTGTCCCATTTCATGCACCCCACGAATGCAGCCGACAAATGTGCCCTGTGTTTCTATGGAGATTGGCCGTGAACGAAGGGTACATCTGAGCAGACTTTGCACACTCCTATATCCCATCATGCACCGTGCGCTTCTTCTATGGGAGAAAATGTAGTCAGCAGCCGTCATGGTTGCTAGGCGACATAACGTAAGCGCACAGACAGCGGTTGACGTATGCTCCATGGCACGGCATTTGCGGTCCATGGAGGAGCACCCTTCATCGGCCGGGCCCTGAAGGGCCCTTCAAAGTGTGCAGCTGTTGAATTGGGACACGGCTTGTGTCTCAGATCACATGGCTCTGACCATCTGAAAGGTCAGTCTTTTTATTCAATCTCTACATGCTGCCTTTAGGCCACTTAATACGCAGCAGTAATGTGTCCTAACACAGTTATGCAGACGACACTTGGATCTACAGTTGAAACCAGAAGTTTACATACACTATATAAAAAGACACATACACTTTTTTCTCACTGTCTGACGTGAAATCAGATTAAACCCCCATATTTGATGGGGTTTGCAGCATGGGATGGTTTTCTCAGGCTTGCAAGCTTTCTCCTTTTTCCTCCAAACGTAACAATGCCCATTATGGCCAAACAGTTCAATTTTAGTTTTGTCAGACCACAGGGCAGGTCTCCAAAATTAAGGTCTTTGTCCCTGTGCATTTGCAAACTGTAATCTGACTTTTTTTATGTTTCTTTTGGAGTCATGGCTTCCTCCTGGCCGAGTGTTCTTTCAGCCCATGTCAGTGCTCGTTTCACTGTGGATAATGACACAGTCTTACCAGCTTCAGCAGCATCTTCACAAGGTCTTTTGCTTTTGTTCTTGGGTTGATGTGCACATTTTGGACCAAAGCTCGATCATCTCTGGGACACAGAACCTTCCTGAGCTGTGTGATGTTGGACATGCCCATGGTGTTTATACTTGTGTATAATTGTTTGAACAGATAAACGTGGAACCTTCAGGCATCTGGAAATTGCACCAGGGATGAACCAAACTTGTGCAAGTCCACAGTTCTCTTCCTGATATCTTGTTAGACTTTTTTTTTTTTTTCTTTTTTTTCACATGATGTCATACAAAGAAGCAGTGTGTTTCAGGTGTGTTTCAAACACATCCACAGGTGTGTCTTTAATTAACTCAAATGTTGCCAATAAACCTACCAAAAGCTGTCAAAGACATGACATCTTCATCTGAGGTTTCCCAAATTGTTTAAATGCAGTAATATTACTGTATGTAAACTTCTGACTTTGAAGAAAGTAATGCAATTCTAATCCTTCTCATTATTCTGGCATTTAGCAAATAGAAATAATTCATCTAAAACAGGAAAAGTTTACTCTGATTTCAAGTCAGACAGTGAGGAAAAAATGCATGTGCCTGTTTTTTATAGTGTATATGAATATGGACCAATGAATTAACTCTGCCACTGCATCCAACAGATCAGTGTGTGGATGCAAAACAACTTTCTCCAGCTAAACTCAGACAAGACTAAAGCCACAGAATCAAAGAGAAAGTGTCAGCAGTCACCTCCAGTTTCTCTCTAAAACCTTCAAATCAGGCTAGAAATCTAGGGGAAAAATGGACTCAGACATGAACATTAACAGCCACATCAAATCAAAAATCAAAGGTATACTGTCTAAACCAGACTTGGAGAGACTTATCCATGTATTTGCCATCAGTATTTTAGATTACTGTAACGGCCTGCTCAAAGGCCTCTGCAAATGAGCGATAAGACAGCTGCAGTACATCCAGAACACTGCTGCTCAGGTCCTGACTCAAACCAGGAAGTACTGCACACATAAGTCCTGTGCTCAGGTCTTTGCACCGGCTCCTGTGGCTCAGAGAACAGACTCTAAAGCAGCTCTGCCTAGCACCAAAATAGGCATTTCAGCATTTCAGTTTTATTTAATGCATTTGGATAATATATTCATTTTTAGACTATTGATCTGACCTATAAGTGATATTGTTAGTTATCCACTGCTCCCAATTCTCTGGAGGTCGATTATATTATTGTGTTATATTTAAGTGACTCTATATCTTCTAACCGAGGTACTAATTGAATGCTCAGATATGTAAAACCAGATGTATTATTAAAAACAAACACATTCTGGGTTATATTTCGATTAGCTCCTGTTTTAAGTAACATTAAAGATTATTTTGTTGTGTTTACTTCATAACCAGAGAAACTACCAAACTGGTAGATTAAGTCCATGATCACTGTTACCGTGGTTTGTAGTCGTTCAGGAATAAGGCTACATCAGCAGCAAAATAATAATTGTATTTTAAATTTGCTATATAAATAAAAAATAATTGAATTGAAAAAATAGAGCAGTTCTATGTTCTTTACGACCAATCCTAATCCTTTGTATTTGCTCACTAGACCTTATGGCTATTGCTAAGGGTTCAATAGCCAAAATGAACCAAAGTAGAGACAATGGTGAACCCTGGGGACAACCTCTCCTAATGCTGAAGGGTTTGAAATCACTTCATTAGTCATAACCTCAGCTACAGGACAACAGTGTAATAATTTGATTCAGTGTAGGAAAGATTTACCAAATCCATACCTATCAAACGAGTAGCATCATAAAGATAGGCCCACTCAATTCTATCAAAGGGCTTCTCTGCATCAAGCAAGACGAGGCCTGTATCTGTTTCCTTTTTTATTTTATCTTTTAATTTCTTTCTTCCTACTTGTGTAGCCTATAATTTTCCCTTTTAAATATGCCTTGAAGACTTCCCATCTCACCACTGCTGATGTTTGAATTTTGAGAGATTTAAAATATTCATCCATCAGTTTACCTAGGAATTCAAGGAGTTTTCTTGCATCCATTTTATTTGAAATCTCTGGAACAAGCTCTGTTGATATCAGTAAGTAATCTATTCTGGGATATACTGTGTGGGTACTTGACTAACATGAATATTGTTGTTTGGTAGGTCTTTGAGGATAGATTAAGATTAAGGAAATAATATTTTTTTGTATAATCAAAAAAACTAGCATTTGATCATATATTACCTTCTCAACATGAAGAGGAATAGACTTCTGTAGCATTATCATTACCCTCCTGGATTTAGAGGAGGAAGAAGACGAAAAAACTTGTCTTGGCCATCTATATTTCACACTTACTTTCCCAATTTTAGCTTTCAATTGCTTAATCCTATTCATAGCTTTCACGTTACATTTTATTTGTATCAATTTACGTCGGTCTCTGCTATCCCAAGAGACACAGTCAATTAGAACATCAGTCATAATTTAGCAAGAAGTAAATCAATTGAAAGGAATAAATTAGGTAAACTATAGATTAAAGAGTACCATGTTGGAAAAAACACAAAAAGAGAGAACGACCCTCCCCATTCCCAATCCTGTGCAGGAACACACTGGCACTCCATAACCCCTACATTACTTCCAATATTTTCTTGGACTATGTCCACGCTACAATGAGGAACTATTCTCTTCTACAGTTGCTTGTTTAAGAAATTAAAAGTTAAATAAAATAAATAAATCCACTTTATTCTTAGAGTTCCAACATTTTATTTATGATGACAGATTCACATGCATGTGGGCTGTCTATACACGCACGTGGGCTGTCCACAACTCAAACATAATCCAAAACACAAAATGAACTGTTGACCAAAGTCTATGAATACACCAGAACATATACTACCATCAGTGATGCAGATTAGTCATCTGGTTTCTCCAGTCTCTTGACGTAGGCTTCCACATCAGCTGGAGTATTGAACACCTGTCTGCGCTCCTTGTTGGTCAGTAGCAGCCGCGCTGGGTGGATGATCCGATGTTTGGGCAGCCCGCTTTCACCCATCATATTGTCTTTGCTGTTGGTAGATCTCAGCAGCCAAATCCGAGAGGAATGTTATCCTGTTGTCTTTGAATGTCTGGTCTTTCTGCGATCTTGCAGGTTTCATGATCTTCTCTTGATCTCTGTAGACACTTGATGATGACGGTCCTGCAGGACGTGACCGGCTGCATGTTTGTTTTGATCCAATGTGTCCTCTCCAGGACCTGGCTGTTATCTTCAAAATGTCCGATTTCCACTTTCCAGTAAATGAATAGGTGTCTGTACCTTCGTCTTTTTCGAGGATACCTAGAATGCAGATATTATTTCATCGACTTCTTCCCTCTAAATCCTCTACTTTGCTGGTAAGGATTTTGGACTTTTGGTCCTTCACTTTATTTCGTATTTGAATATTTGAGCTTCAGCCTTAGAAATTTGCCCACCACAATGTTGTATGTCAGCTTGAGCCTCTTTTATTGCTGCATTAAGGCCACCCATTTCATCATGAAAGTCATGCTTGAATGACTGAATAGCATCCGTCAGGTCCATCATGGAGGGCATGTTCAAGTTTGTGGTTTTGACATCCACTTGTTCAAGCTCAGGCTCTGGGTTAGGGGAGCACACATCTTGGTCTTCCTCATCCACAGGGAAGTCTTCATTTGGCTCGGTTAAACATTCAGTCGTGTTTTGCTTGTTACCTCCTTTTTTGGCATATCTGCTGTCACTATTGTTTCATACACAATTTGTGTCAAATCTAAAGCTTAGTTGTGGATTTTAATCAGTATTTCAGAAAAGGCGACGAGCACACGAAATAGCACGACTGCTCAGAGCGCCGTGAAGTCAGTCTCTTCTATTCTCATATGCGTCTTGTCATATGTATGGCATTACATAGAAAAACAAAAGATACCATTTTAGAGATTGTACTTCTAACTATAATTTTTGAATGTCTGTGATTGATATTGATGTTAACCAAACTAAAACGTACTCAATAAACTCATTACACATTTTCATTTACTGTTAATTGGTCTTAAAATATTTCCATATTTTAATTGAACAGTTGAGAAAATCCAAATCCATAAACATTATGACGTGCAGCTTTTTATTTATTTATTTTTGTGCCTTCTCTTTGTAGATATTTCAGCAGATATATTGTACACGTTTTTCACCAATTTGTGAGCAAAATCAAAATATCATACTTGCAAATAAATCCCATGTTTTCACAATTTACTACCAGTTCCAGATCAAACCAGATTCTTCATACTACACCATATTACTTATAGCACAGTGCTCCAGGGAGTACACAGACATGCATCTCTTCATAATCAAATGTTTTATCATGCTCTCTTCAAACTAAGCCCTGAATCTTTAACTGCAGTACTGCTAGTGGCCCACTCCACAGCCACACTTAGTAGATCCATCTTCCCCTGTCTGTCCCAGCTCTCCCCAAAGGCCTCCACACATGAAGGCAGTCGCATTTATTTGTTTCTGACTTTACATGCGCTTGTGCTTTGACTTGCGATCTGGGAATCGCTGCCTTCCCATGGGACCTAAGCTCGCTCTACGATTCATCTCTGTAAATTAACCAATACCATATACGTCATAACATACTTTTTTATTGCTCTGCCTCTCCGCAAGTGTTTTTCTTTTTTTTTTTTTTTTACAACCTAAATCTATTTTTTATGTGAAATGTGCCTAGTGCGGTTAGAGAGTGGAGCTGCTAACTGTATTAAACATGGGATTAACGCCCGGGGCTGTGGATCTCTGGTAATAGCAGACGGAAGTAGTGATCAAAGAGCTCTAAGTGTGCTGTGGGTGTTGGCGCGGCCTCTGTGCGCTGCTCTGCATTAGAAGACAGGCCTGGGAGGCTGCCGGGGCATGCTCGGCGCGTAGGCTTTCTATAGTCTCTCCTTTGATTGGACAGGTGAGCTTTTGATCAGGCTTAATCAGGCCAGGCTAAGCTATTCTGTGCAGGAAGTGGGAGAGCGGAGTGGAGGTATGATAGTAGAGCCTACGACTGGGAGGATCAATTCCCTTCCTTATTAAGTGTTGGCAGGGTTTGCACTTGGAGCTGTTAAGGCAAAAGAAAATTGTCATTAAAGTCACTTTTAAATGATAGATTTCTTGAATGGATTTTGAGGTGAGGGCTAAAAACTTTAAGTGAAAAATATCAAATGCCACAGGCCACATCTACACCAATCTATTTTCATTCTAACGTGATGGATCAAAACTCAGGGGCAATTCAGCAATTAGAATCTGTTGGAACTCAAACCCATCCACCTTTATCTTACCCCAGCTTTTGGCACATCAAACACCAAAACCTTATTTCTTCACTGTGACATCTTTTAGGGATTATCTTTGATGGATATATTACACTAATTGGACTTTTGCTCATAATTTTGGTTATAGCTTGTGTCTTATCACCATTTGGATATTTCTGAAGTTTGTACTATTATTTGCACAGAGGGTATAGGACGAAGGCTGCCTTATCTACAGTGTAACTTGCATAAAACACCTCTTGTGCTCTTCCTCCCCTTTACCCTCATTTATCTTTGGCCATTACCTGGAATGGTGTAGTTAATGAGCACTGTGTCTGCCTTATATGTCCATAAGCTCAGTGCCTCAGTAGTATATTTAGCTGCAGTCATTAGGGAACCTGGGGTAGCCTGCCATACACATAGTAGGTGTGCTCCACTTTTATTCAGGAGTGCTCCTCTAAAAGTTTAAATCCTTTGTTAAGGAACAGTATACTGAAAAAGTACATTTTACTCACTTACATGTCCTACATTATTAATTGGTACATTATATATTATTATTTTCATAATGCTGTAGTACAGAGGAGATTGTGTTTAGTTGTACACCAAGATATAACCAAATATAGGCGGTCAGTTAATAAAAGTATGCAACGTTGGTGTACTATTCCATAAGCTTCAGTCTGGATTCGGACATGATGACATCATTTTGTTGAAAGTCTTTATTCTCTAACTGCGTTTTTATTGTGTTTAACACTTGCTTATAAATCTTGTACATTAGAGTTTTTATGAGACTTGAAATAACCTCTAAAGTTGCCAGGCTGCCTTTGTGGACACTCAGTTTGCAGCTGGGGAGGGCTCTGGTGCTGTGTGGGCTGCTGAGAAACACCGGTGTACAGAAGCAGAAAACCTGCAATGAGTGTGAAATAAAGAGGCAGAATGATGAAGCTGGTAAAGGGCCGTGAAAGTAGGCTCTCTGCCAATTTAGTGGAACGATGGGATGGGGGCCGCGCCCGGTGCTGGCTAATAAGTGTGAGCGAGTGTAGCCAAGAGGGCTGGAGCAAGTCCATCCACACAACACCTATTATCAACCTCACCATCAGACATCCTTGTGCCTCCATTTAGAGCCTATTGTTTAAGCTGTAGGGAGGGTCTTCTCTGCCCGAGTGTTGACACCTCTTCCCCCTGTCCATCAGTGCTGACAGGCTTTAATAGTCTCATAGAGGTCAAACTCAATCCTTGTGTCTGGGAGAAAAATATGCTAGGATACAAGAGGACAAAGCCGGTTTTGTGCTGACATCCTGCAGTAAGAGTATGGCTCGGGTCGGTGCTATTTTGTGGCCTATAATTGTCCGTAAGGTCTGTAAAATGGGATAGCCAAGCAAGAGGACCACAAGTTCAGAAAGCCCACAGGGGGACGATTGCGAAGAGGAAGGGAGGAGAGAAAAACAAGGGGAAGTTTGCTTTTTGATGGCTATGGGACACATTCCAACAGCATTTTACAGCTGCTGCAAAAATGCCCTTTCGGAGAGACAGAAAGAGAGAAAGAGAGGGATGGAGCGGAGAGCTGCTGCTGGTGGTAGGTGGTATCTGTGGCATGGTCCAACCCTGACCCCACAGGATATAATGGTGCAGTGGAAAATGTCCTGTCAGTTGATGGAAGAGCAGCCCGTAGCAGCAGGGAAGGAGCCTGGCGACAGGGGCCATGTGTGTTAACCTCTTTCCTTGTCACTTTTTCTCTCTCCCCCATTCTCCCTCCTCCCCCCACCCCACAGACTTTACTCCCCTTTCTACCCCGACACTTCTCCGTGACAAATGACTCCTGGCGGTTGATTTGTTGGTTGTCAAAAGTGCTCCTTACGCTGGCATGAAGGTAGGGTGAGCGGAGGGCACATCTATCTATCTCGCGCTCCCTTTTTTTCCTGGCGTTGCATGTTCTCGCCCCAAGCTCAGCGTAGAGATGTCAGACACTGGGAAATTGATATTCTGTCTCCTAAGATCTTATTAGATGTTGTCCATGTTTAATCAGCTGAAGCATTAAGGTGCTAAGTCCTCCCTCAACGAATGTTCCGCTTTGAGGAGCATCCATTGTTACTTGAAGAAGAGTGACAGCGCTAACGGCACATCATTTAAGGACACTTAATATGCACACTTTCTCATTACTTTGGAAGAGGAGGAAATGCTTTTGCTGATAAATAATAAATCAATCGGCCAGTATGAATAAAATACACTACTTGTTATTTATGTTATTTTATATTCATTTACCTATATAATGATTGATGTCAGGACATTTAAATTAACAAAGCATCATATGTGCTAGAAGATAAAGCCAAAAAAAATCGTGCCCTGTGTATTTACACAGAGAAAGTGTCAGCAGTCACCTCCAGTTTCTCTCTCTAAAACCTTCAAATCAGGCTTGAAATCTAGGGGTAATAATGGACTCAGACTTGAACTTTAATGGCCACATCAAATCAATAACATCTGCAGCTTTTTACCATCTAAAACATTGCAAAAATCAAAGGTATACTGTCAAAACCAGACTTGGAAAGACTTATCCATGCATTTGTCTCCAGTAGGTTAGATACTGTAACCACCTGCTCACTGGCCTCTCCAAACGAGCCTTAAGACAGAACAGTACATCCATCCTGCTGCTTGGGTCCTCACTAGAACCAGGAAGCACGAGCTCATAAGTCCTGTGCTCAGGTCTTTGCACTGGCTCATGTGGCTCAGAGAATAGACTTTAAAGCAGCTCTGCCTAGCATCAAAATAGGTCTCCGACATGTTAGTGCCATATGAACCATCTCACACTCTGAGGACTTCAGGGACCGGCCTCCTGCTGGGGCCCAGAGTCAGGACTAAACATGGGGAATCAGTGTTTCAGTTTTATGCAGCTAAAATCTGAAACGGTCTTCCTGAAGATGTGAGACAGGCCTATACTTTGACAATGTTTAACCCAGGCTCAAAACGTTTCTGTTTAGCTGTGCTTATGACTGAAACGTTTTTATTCTGCACTTTTCTCTTTTAATGTTACTTTTATGATTATTATTTGTGATTATTTATTTTGGTTTGTTCTACTGTGATTTTATTGTCTTTCTTATTTTGTAAAGCTTTAATTTAATTTAGCATTTTCTTTAATTTACTTTGTGTACGCCTTTGTTAGCTTCATAGCATAATTGCCATAATAATTTTTTAAGGTTTTTGGGGAAATACAAAAATAACTTGCCTGTGTCAAGAGTCTACATCAAGACTTTTTTTAAAAAAAAGAAGATTTGTGAAAGTATTTCTAATTGACCGAGCAAGGAGCCAGTGACACCTACAGATGTAGCAGGGTCTGGAGAGTAGAATGAGACAACATTGGCCAGAAAATCACTTAGGCAATTAGGAGGTTGGTTGGATCATCTTAACTTGTAGTTCCTGAGAGTCATGGTTGAAATTATTTTGGTTTTGAAAATATTTTGTGGTACCCTAAAATACAACTTAATATACAAACACAGTCAACATGGCAACCAGTGGTTTACGTTCAATAAATCTTATCAGTGATGTACAAACTTTATGGCTAGATGAAATGATAATGAATGACAGTTACCCTTTCACCAGTCTGCCCCAGAGCAGAAGCAGCTTATCACTACCACGTTCAACAGATGACACAATCAATAATGTACCAAATTGTAAAGCGGTTTGAGTGTACAGCGTAGCAGAGTACAAGTTGTGGTTACATAAACTATTCAAGCACTCCAGTGTCTCTATTGTATACCAAATAGTACATGCTCGCATCTACAAGAGGAAGTCAGATGGCGGGCTGTTTATATTGACTGGTGTTTAAGCTTTATCTGAAGTGATTTCAGTGCATCGTCTGTTGCTTTTTGTTAAAGAAACCCATCTTCTCGCAGCCACACTTGGTTTTTTATTCACTAAATGTGTTCCTATTGTGCCATTTTCTCCTTTCGTAGAAGTAATACAAGATCAGTTTTTCTTTCAACCCTAGACCACACAAGATGCTCAATTGCTTTGTGCATCCCCATCAAAAAGCGTGTTCAAAAATCTGCAACCATCTTGTCTGTGTCTTTGTGTTAAAAGAGGGGTTAAGCTTTTATCCCATAAATATGGCATAAAAAACCCACAGTCAATGACACATTCATTCTGAGGCTTGCATTAACATAAAAACGAGGGCTTGTTATACAGTGAAATTTCAATAAAAAGAACACAAAATGCATTTAATGAAATTCAGATGCTGGGCTCTGGCTCGGTGAATCTCATTACAAAGCTTTGTGCTGTTTTTCCATCTTCTCGCTGTAGAAGAGGTCTTGGAGTGCCCTTAATAATGTGGCAGATTTCATCATATTCCTGATTTAAAGAGGACAATGTCTGTCTTGTGCACTTGTTCTTTTCAAGGCTCAAGCCAATCTACAAAGATGAACTTGCATAGTTTCTGAATCTGCTTGTGATAATAATAATCCATCTTTTTCTTTAGGAAGTTTTGTTGAAGCTAACTGTCTCTTTCTCTCTCCTCCCCCTCCCCTCTGTTCTTCTCTGCATAGGATTTGGTTTCATAACTTTTGAGAGCGAGGACATCGTAGAGAAAGTCTGTGAAATTCATTTTCATGAAATCAATAACAAAATGGTAAGTCTACTCATATTTTTTTTTTTTCAATTTCAGGTGGATGTTGAGGGATTAATTTTTGATTTGGTCTTTTTCCCTCAGTCTTAATAGCAGGGTTGAGTGTGCGGGTGGCGTCAGGTGGTTGGGTGGTTGGATGGGGAAAGCAGCGGCGTGTACTGCCCACAAAGCGTGAAATTGTGTGGCTGAGTTATGCCTGTCAGGCTGGAGGAGCGGGAGCCTGTCCTCTTCAGTGGCTCTAACCCTGGCACATACACACTCACACAGGTGGAGGTGTCCAGGGAGGCCACAGTGGAAGCTACCGGCGGAGTTCATTAGTCAGGGATTAACACCCCACCTAGTGTGTCCCTGTGACGCTGGTTTATACACACCCGTAAATCAGAGCTTCTACTGCTCCATAGCACAAAGGTGAAAACAGCAAATGACAAGTATGCCAGTTCATTTATGACTTTTAAGGACTTTAAATGTACATGTAGTATAGTTTAAGACCAGTAATCGTATGTATACTTCACTACTTTAAAACAATTTGTGTTTGTGGACCACATATTAAGGATAACCACATTAAGGATAATCTCTTCCAACCCTCTAGCTCTGTTTTTGAGGTGATCATTTAAGCTCTGATAATTGACACAGGGTGACCTGGCTGCAGTGGCTGTAGCACCAGGTCCTCCTTGAGCTGTCCGAGCCTCTTGAGAGCTGCTGCATCATTTGAGCAGTTCTATGGATGGACTATGGGGAATACTTGTCTCAGTGCCTCCATCTCCCGGTGCCTGCCTATCTGTGTGTGTCCGCTGCCTCTCTGCCAGGCGCTCTGCTCCTGCCGCCTGCCTGCCCGAGTGACTGGCTGGCTGACTGACAGGATCAGTGTAGTAGAACCGTGTTCACCAGGGAGCACCCCAGGTCACATATGACCCCAGTATACGCCCCCCACACTGCATTACACTCAGTGCTCAGGACGGCTCCCTGCAGCGTGCGACGTGACAGAAATAACTGTACGTGCCCAGCCAGCTCTGTCAAAATCAAATGTCGCCGATCCTTTGACATGTAGGCAACAGCAAGAGCAGAAACAACAAGTCTCACACACCAGCACACAGAGCTGTTTATGAACGCGCAGGGAAATAAGCACTGTCAGAGCACTTCATTCCTCTGCACATTGGCTTCTAAACTAATTACATGCTTAAGATCTAATACTCACTGAATCACATTGTACAAAGACTGTTAATTCGTATATCCAATCTTCCCTGCGATGAAAATGAGCCATCTTAAAATGGACTGGTTAAAAGTACAAATTAGATAACAGCTGCATTAAATAAAACTAAAATCTTTGAAAAGCATCAAGAATTAAGGACAAACAAATATACATGTTCATACATAAAAGCCTATATTGTTTACTAGTTTTGTGATTTACAATTGGTAATAATGAATCACCCAAAAGCAACCAAACTGTTTCCATTTTTACTACTGTTTCTGTATTAACATAATAATTTTCTCAGAATCTAGTTTCACATTACATAGACATAGTTATGTCCTATATCCGTCAGTCAAATATCCGTCTGCAGAATGGACTGGTTAAAGGAACTAATTAGATAACAATTTCGTAATAACCATTAGTGCCACTTATTTGCAGTAGTTAATGATGATTAACGCTCCAGGGTGTGAACCATTTTATAATTTACTGCAGCCGTCTTGCAGTTCAGAAGATTTTTTGTGTAAAATTCATTTCTGCAGTCTGTTCAGAATGGGGTGTGATTGTGGTGATTGCAGTGAACAGAAATCACAAGTTCCATATGGGTTTTTGAGCATGATAACCCAGTAAGCTTGAAAATATGTGGCACTTACACAATTGTTAAACATTTCCTCCGTTGTGTGTTTTTTATATTACATAGAACCCTTTGAAAGATATATTTTTTGTTCCCTCTCCAGTGTATAGCGCTTTCAAAGCCAGGCTCAATATTGTGGAAATAGTTTTGACAAGGAAAAGTTGTGATTTGCTGCTGCCGTCTGTCCCTTCTGAAGTGCTGTGCTGTCACTACACACACTTGTCAGAGAATGCAGCAAGTGTTTCCTAAGTGTACCTCTAGTTAAGTTATTGTTAGAGGAAAATAATACTTCAAATCCATGTAACCAATCAGAAACGGGAAGTCGAATGACAAGCAGCAGTCTATTGTCAAAACCTTGGACACAGGCAAGTTTTCTCTTGAGGATTTGTCGCTGTTTGTTCAAGATCTACTTTTGATTTCCTTGTGGAGCCAAGTGTGTCCTTTAGATCTTCTCGAAAGGACTGAAGAAAGTAACAAGAACATAGAGTGACTTAAGAGCCTTTTTCAAAGGTGCTTCAGCTGCTACCAGCACCATATAAAGTACCAGCAGAAAGAACTAGTTATATGCACCAGACCACCAGTGTAAAAAACTCCCTTGTTCCTTATGAAGTACTATACAGAAATAGACCTCATCCATCCTGCCCTGCCAGTGTTATCTAAGATGGTTTCTGAATAATTGATGCAGACAGAAATTCCACCCCACTCGGGAGGTTGCTGGGCGGATACAGATTGGCCCACCTTGTCTGGTCCTCTTTCGGGACAAAGACCGAAGCTGAGGGTGGCCCGAATGTGACTGCACTGGACCTGGGAGTCACTGGGTTGATCACTCTATGTTGAAGGGTGTGTCCAGACTTATTCTCAAGAGCTTGCAGCCATCCTTCATGTATTATTAAAACTATGGGGTGATGCTTAGCAAGAATCAGTGCTACTAGCTGCATGGACTGTGATTCACCTCTGTGTCCTACTTGTCTTAACGCTCCACCCTTTTTTTGGGGATTTTTTATTGCATTGTCCTCACTGTGAGCGGGCTTGCATCTCCACAGATCTGACTGTTATGATATTACTTAGAGCTTGGAGGAGGCTCCTCCTGCTTGTTGTTGTTCCTTCACCTATACTTTTCCATGGTATGGCATAAAAGACACCTAGCTCTATGGAGAATGTTTAGAGGTGTGGTTTTAACTTTAACTTGAAATGGAATCATCAAGTGAAGTGCCAGCTTCAGGAAGTTTCACAGTGTTACTTTATAGAAATACATTCACCTGGTGGAAGCTTTGTAAAGCTACAGTGGCACTGAGCAAATTGTGTTTTATTGGTTGTTATTTACCTTTGTTCTTTTGGATGTAATTGCATGCTGTAATTGTTGAATTTGCAGAAATGTCAGATCAGGCCAAAGCTCCATGTGAATTGGTAGTTTCCAAATTGTGCAATTTTATAAAGTTTTTTGTAAAAACTAAAGAATAGAATGATCAATCAAAAGACATTATGTATTTTATTTTAATTACTACATTCAATGAATAAATAAATTGTTCCACAGTATGGCATTACATTTATTTATCTTGCATTTATTCAGTAAGAGGTATCTTTATCACAAACAAAAAAAATCCCTTGAAAAACATGCATTCTTATTGTGAAGGAGGCCACCTAAAACTTGGCCTGGTGGCTTCACCTGCTTGTTTCCATGGTGATAGATTAGTTTAATACCATGTGGTACATTCCTGACAGCCAATCATATCTCCATGTAGAGAAGCAGGTTGCTGATCCTCCACCAGTAATGTTAATACACCGTTATTAAAAACTCTGCTCATTCACCTCTCGAACCATTCATATTTTGGTCATCTGCTTATGAAATCTTGTTCATGCCTGTGCCCATGGGTGAACCGTTAAATAACCTGTGGAAAGTTCATATGGCGAAACTATAACTATGTAAAATACTAATTAAGAAAGTTGTATTTAGATGATTTTTTTCTCTTTTCAAATGGCTGCCCTCAAGTGAAGTTAGTAAAACAATGACGATTATGATCAGACTCAGTGCTCCTCCCCCACGCCCGGCTCTGGCCTAATGCATGCGTATCTAATTCATAATAATACCTATCAAGTTTGGGCTCTGATGAGCAGCTAGTGTGCCATTACAGACAACTCACAGTGTTTTACCCAGACGCTTCCAGGTAATGTGCTTTAATACGTCCTCTTTAGTATTCATCAGTGGAGAAAGATCACAACAGCAGTGGAGGGCTTCTTATAGTTGTCAGTTTCTCGCCAAGACTTCTGTCACTATCAAACAATTACTGCATCTGTATTTTTGTGTGTATTTTTTTTATGCAACAAGCCCTTTAACCACAGAGCTTTTTATGTGAAATTACTGTATATAGATGGTTGTTTACTGTCTAGGTTGATTCAGGTGGAGGTTGTATTAGAATATAGTGCTGGCAGATCTGTGTCTACATAAACAACACCTTGTGTGTCTTTCAGTTGCACAGAGGCAATAGAGCTGTAAAGGAGAGCGATTGCAGGTAGTAAAAACAAAATATTACATATGGATGTTATTCATGGCTTTCAACGTTTTGTTTTAAGGCGACATTTTGAGGACATTTCACCTTTCAGAAGATGTAATATTGTGTTGTATATCGTGTTTGTTAATTGCTACAGCAACAGTGCATAGGATGTGTATGTTCTGATTTCACGCTACCTCAACTTAAAACTGAATAGTAGTAGGAAAAGTACTAGATAAAATAATTATCAGTTAAGCACGAAAATGTTATTCTGTCAACTGTTACAACCCAGCTCTGCTAGGGTCAGAGAGGTAACAAAAAACAGGTGGAAAAATTGTAAAAAGTAATTGTAATAAAGTAGTAATTTAATTAACAGGAATGTAAAAGGTAAATGTAACAAAATGAGCTAAAAATGCAAACAGAATTGAGTTAAAACAAAAATTACAAGAACAAAAACTAAGTAAAGCAAATGATAAAGGATTTAACAAGTCTCACAGACACATAAACCAAAGTGACTGAGACACAAGAGACACATACAAAATGGTATACTGGCCACGAAGGCCAGCAGCCCTGAGCAGGTGTGGAGAATCTCCTTACATAGGGGAGGTGGCTGCAGAGGTGGCTGCAGGTGTGGCCCAGGCGTGGAACAAGATTGGCCAGGCTTGATTTACCTTTCAAGGGCCAGTAAGCAGCAGCCAACCAGGGGCAGGTGGGAAAACAGCCAGGATTACAACGGGAAAGAGGACAGGATTCAGCCACACTCAAAACTTAAGACAGATACTAAAAGGGGAAAGAGTCTGGGAGCTGTAACATTAACGCTTTTTCAAAAAAAAAAAAAAAAATGCAGTGGTAGTTGAAGCAATAGTATATTTTCTTGGGAGAGTGCAAAGTACTGGATGTAGTTATTGTGCTCTGCAACAGATGGTCAAAGTCGGTCTTTGTCTGGGAAAGGCGTCTTTCTACTGAATATACATAAAATAAATTGTTGAGTATAATGAAATAAAATGTAATTGAATTTGAACTTGACCACATCATGCTGCTTTAAAGAAATATTGAATTCCACATTGGGTCTTGGGTCAGTATTTATTGTGAGAGGGGCAGGTTTTTCACCGGTCACCTGCCTGTGAGGAGGATGACCTGCTCGGTCCCACATGCAGTGCAGCTTTACAAGTTTGTGCACTGTAAGTAATTGGATATTTACCCTCCATTGAAGATGAAGAGCTTGAGGGATGAAGGGGGCTGAAAATTACCTGGTTCTCTGCACTCCAGGACATCCCATGAAAGCTTGGTTATGTTCAGATGCTCAGACGGACTGGGGGATTGAAGAAAACCATTTGACACCAACTTGATGATCATGGCACCTCTTTGAATAGGCCAGAGTGCACATTATGATTTTAGGAGAGTAACATGGCCATAGAACCTACACAACAGGGGGCGCCACTTCTTTAAATGGCCTCATATGTTTGTTTTCCCATACAACCCAATGTCATTCATATCTGGAGAGAGCAGGGCATCATCATCATATGAGATTGCTGGCCGTTAAAGGCACTTTACTTTATGGTAATATCCACACAGAAGGGACCACAACATGATTTTATTACCCTAACCTGGATGGGGTCTCAATTTATGCACTCTTTTTTATTGATGACCAATAAGCCCATCTGAGTATCAAGAAAACCTTTGAGAATAATGTTTGCCATCTGTACACTGGAACATAATATATATGTGAAATGAATGGGTAATGTCATTGTCAAGTCAAATGCATAAAACCAAGATTAACATGAACGTTTGTGTTCAGTGTATGTGTGTGTGTGTGTGTGTGTGTGTGTGTGTGTGTGTGTGTGTGTGTATATATACATACACACACACACACACACACATATATTATTTCACTTGAACTTGAAATGAGAGAAAGAAAACTGAATTTGAATGTATCTAATATTGTCCAAATACTCACATTATTTGCTTAAAAGTGCACTGTAGATCTTTTATGATCCGGGCTTCGCTGCTTATTTTCTTTGCCCAGCATATTCCACAGTATGGCATTAATCATATTAATCAGGTATAGCTGTTCATTTTTTATAATGAGTGGGGTCATCTGTCACCAGGAAAAAAAACAACTTGAATTTTACAAAGAATATCAAATCTTATGGATCATACAGTATAAAGTCAAACTGTCATCTCAACATCAAACTTGTTTCTAAGCCTCTGTTTTTGGCACAAACACCAGATGGCAAACACAGCATCAGTGATTAACCTGGGTCAGGGGCTGGTATATAATTAGATGGCCCCAAGTGGACAGCCCAGTCAGGGTGAGGAGGTCTCTGGATCCCACCTCTGGAGCTGCAGTCATTTTAAGTCTCTGCTGCTTTGATCTGGCTCTTTCGCTCAAAGTCCTCTTTTCTCACAGGGAGGTTCGAACGCTCCCCACAGAATGTAAGAAGGTCTTTAGCCTCATAATTTATCTCAAAATCTCATCTCAAATGGGCCGATCGATTGGACAACACATGCAGTACGTCTCAATAAGGATGTCCTGGTTAAGTAAGAACAGAAAAGTGCAGTTGCTAAAAAAAATCAATGGGAGTTTTCGGTGCATTCAAGTATCAGAGAGTCGGGTCCTAACATCAAGTGTAACAAAATATGTTAACAAAAAGCAATATTTGAAGGAAAGAAGTCAATGGGCCTGCTTCTATTACTAAGCCTTTACATAGTACAATTTCCGATTAACAAAATGTCAAATTATGAGCTGTGTATGTTAGAGTGTAATGCTAAATAAAAAGCACAATATGTCTTCTTTAAGAGGGAGATTATGAGGATCCATCTACATCATTTTTTGCATTGCGAGATAGGGCCATTATTTAAGATGTGTGCAAAACAAGTACATGTTTCCCAAAGTGGTACATTTCGATTTTTATTCAGGTTGCTGTCAATACCACGATCTTTAGCAGTGGCTGAGCGGATCCATAGTCATTGGAAAGACATTTGCTGAAAATGACACTCAGGTCCCCCTCATTGTCTCTTGGCCTCGTGGATCAAGCGTGAGCACCATGTACTGTGATTACATTTGTGACTGGAGCCAAGGTGCCCCTGCGTCTGATTAACAGGACAGGGGTTCAGCTGGGGTTATTAGCTCTTCACCGAGGCCCAGGTGTTGCTTTCTGCTCCTGTCAAGCTAACTGACGCTGAGGCTTTCACGTGATGTCTTCTTCTGGATGTGTGGTTGTTCGCCTTGGCCATGCCCAATCAGCCCTTTGGTGAGGCTGCGGAGGGGATTCTCTGAAGGGCCTGGGATACTCTGGAGCTTTGGTGGAGGGGGTGGAGGAGGGGGGCTGGCCTGGCTCCTGCTCTGATTTACAGCTTTCTCTGAGCCGGGTGATGTTGACATCGTGCCAATTTGGCCCAAGCGTGCTGTTGTTGGCTTATGGTTGTTTGATGCCAAATCTCTTGTTAATAATCAGAGCTCATATCAGCCGGACTCCCAGATCCACTCTCCCTTGATGATGCTTTGAGGACTGTTTCAGCATAATTAAAATGTATCGGGTGCTACAGGATCATTGCTGAGGTTGAGGCCAATACACTGATTTGCTTTAACATTTTCAAAATATATGGTTTTGTATGAACCACTTATCAACACAGTGCTTTTGTCTCAGCAAAAAGCATGTGCAAGGGTTCATATTCAAGTTTTAATGTTCATTACATGTTCATTTGTGAGAAATTTGAATGTCATCCAGATTACCATGTAAACTAATGAACCCCAATGAATGTTTGTAAATCTGGGATTAAGTAGCCATTAAGGAGATGTATCTGTGTAAGGCCTTTGTTGTTTAGTGTAGAAAATTCAGAAACAAATATAGATTCATATTTAAAATGATGGAATATATATAATAAAGAGGATTGAACAGCAAACATTTTACATTTATATATTTAACATTAGTATACTTTGTTTGATATAAAATAAAGTAGTGATTTCAGTGTATTCATATGTTTTGTCATTTATTTAGTTTTAGTTTACAAAGATGTTGTAATTATTCATAAACTCCTGTGATGAAGTGTTAATGTAACCACAAGATTTCTGCATATTGGAATGACTGAGCTGTTCCGTTCCTTAAATAACCAACTTGTTAAACTGGTGCAAAAGCTTTTTTCCCTCAAATGAATAAGCTGCCCCACCACGGCTGACATTGTGCATTGAGAGCTCTGACATTTCCAAACTATTCAGTCTATGTGTTTTGACTGTTGAGCTGGGAGTGGGAGCCTGAGTAAATGAATCACACCGTTTCCTTTCTTCACTCTGCCAGTTTGTTGATTGAATCCATTCACTAGTGGAGCTAATAGTAGCGCTACATCTCCTCCTCCACTCTCTCTCACTCACACACACACACAGGCAGACCGGGCTCATCCCTGAAGGACAGTCATTCCCGGTCCACCCCGCTCACACCTCCCCGCTCCACCCACAAGGTTAATATGTACCGGAGATGTATTGAAAAGGTCATAACTGGGGAACACTCCACTCTGTTTCACGTGGGCAAAACAAAGCCTCTTGTTTGTCCGAGGCTTCATCACTGCGTTGTTCTACAGCACACATGATCATTGGGTGCATGTCGGCAATTTATGTGAAACTTGTAAGGCTGCACTCCTAGTTGTATGAGCCTCTAAATTATACTCACTACATTTATTCTATTATTTTGCTTGTAATTGAAAACTAAAAATGATAAGACAATAAAAACTGAAAACAATAAAAATAAGTACTGGCTTTTAATGAATTCCTGTATCTATCTGTCATTTTTGCAGAGAAAAATAAACACATTTGAAGTGTTGAAAAGTGTTACTTAGTGATTTTAGTTGGGTGTGGACAAAGTTCCATAATAATCTCTTTCCTTATTAAAGCCCCATTTTTCTGGTGGAAGGTCCGTCACATGCTTGTCTCCATGGAGACATTATTACTGGAATGTTTCACAGTATCACTTCAAATTATTTATTCAAATACAGATATTTTCATTGCCAAAATAGTTAGAAAAATGTATTCTTACTGTTAGTCAGGTTGCCTCTCCCAAAATCCGAACCTACTGGTGTCACCTGCTTGTCTCGTGAAGGCAGATACATTTAATGCCATACTGTGGAACATTCTAGGGAAAGCAATTACATATCCATGGAGATATGCAGGTGGCAGACTTTCCACCAGAAAGGGTACATAATGCACCTTTAACGAAACAATGGAGCATCAAATTGTGCAAGAGCCTTTTCCATGTGCTGATCTGGGTCTTTCAACAGTTCACAGTCCACAGTGACCAGGAGCGTCTTCTGGAGAAGCCGTAGAGTTGCTCAAACCACTTTGAAAACTGTTTGGGATGGATGAGAAGGGAATAATAAAAGGCTAGAATTATGGCATTGTGTTTTGGCTTTTACAGGTTCTGTTTTTACGTAGGTATTTTTTTAATTAGTTTTGTTTTTTTGAGGGGATTTTGGGCTGTGTACTTTAGTTAATAGTGAAAACAGTTACTATAAAGCACAGTAAAAGCATTATATCATAGACGTCATTGTTCCCTACACATTTCAATATAAATTTGTAGTTGATAAAACCACTTCCCCTCCACAAAACTGTGCACTTAAACCAACTCAGATCATTACAATGTTTAATAGCATTTGCGTCACATATTTATATCAGAACAGTGACTGACACATCCACAGACAGTAAAAATACAAGCACATTAAATCAGTGTTAACCAGCTCGTCTCTGGTATCCTCCGGCTACAGCAAATGTCAACATCTGCTCTACCTTCACACACAGTTTCTGGGTCTTTTCCTTTGGGACGCCTGAATTACTTTACACTGCAGGTTGCTTGGACAAGATCCAGGACCACCCCCTTGATGCACTTGTATGTTAGACTGGAGCCACATCTTTATTGCTCTTATCATTCACACTGACTATTACACAGTCTGAGTTGTCAAAGGGAACATGCTACTTACACAGAGATGTCTCCTTCAAGCTCACATCACACGAGTAGTTCAAGCATTGAAAAAGATTTGTAGTTTGTCTAGAATTTGAATGTGTTTTTTTTTTTTTGCCTTGCATTCTCCGTGGCTGGGAGCACAAAACAAACCTAAGATAAACTATCAATTGCTATAAATCTGAAGAGGACTTTCTGATGTAAATTGGATGGTGATTGTTTGATAAAATAAAACAACATTGTTGAAGTAGCTCATTATAAAAGGTTCACATTTTGTGGACGTTCATGCACAAGCTGATTTGGATTTTGGCAGACAAGGCTGGTCAGGTTAATAGGAGTGCTCCCTTACAAAACAAAGCACAATTGTCCCAGCACATTTTAATTTCTACTGTCTAAATGGTAGATTAAGAGACTTTGCAGAGCAGGGTTGCTCTGCAGACGACGTACAATGAAAGACAATACCTCACAGTAAAAATGCTCAGGTTTAGTCATGGGACAATCCAAATCTGTGCAATCAATAGCATCTACCTCAGCAGAAGCCCATTGTCAGGTTAAGAATAGTCTTAGTTCATAATGATTTTGCTGTCATTTCACTTTTTAGACCAAAGCTAAACTCTCATCCTCTCCATCGTCACACACCATAGACAGACCATGACTTCACTTCTGATTCCAAGATTGAATCCCTCTTTGGATGTCACAGATCTGTATGTTAGCACATGTAGCATGTCTCAACACCTGACACTCCTCAGACCCTCTTGGACATGTCAGAGTGCTGTGGGCAGAGGCAGTGGTGGTTGTTTTGTTAGGAGGCTGTCTGTTCACTAGACGTAGACTCTGGCGGACTGTGGAGGAGGAGACTGTGGCAGAGACTGTGCAAGAGATGTGCCTGTGTCATGTAACAGTGTCAGAAGCCCCCCCCCTAACGGAGCCATTTGTCCCACCCAGTGCGTACCTCCATGCCGGCGGTCATTCCCTGATGATAAGAGTCTGTGCTCTCCTCAGCACAATGTCAAAGCGTGCCAGGCAGCGCAGAGGGCAGAGGAGCTGTGACAGCTACAAAGTGGTTGAGGGGACTGTGTACTTTAGTTGGTCCGCTCCAAATGAAAGGGCTGCTAACAGCAACAAATCACAGCTCTGCAACGCAGCAACTTTCCTCTGTGATAGAAACCGTTTTCATTAGGGCTTCCTTTTACATTACTATCTGTCTGCTGGATACACGCAGCTTGTTATTCTATTCATTTAGCCACAGCCATGCAAAGTTCTTATTTCAACTTGCCAAGGTTCAATAGCAGGTTGTGTCAGGTGGTGTGCATGTGCGGGAGTGTGCATGAGTTGGTGTGTGAATAGTAATGTGCACCGATGGCCTGTCAGTGTTGCGAGCCTATTTGTATGGATGCCGGGCTGTAGCCTGGTTGAGGTGTATACACAGCACTGGCATAGCACTAGGCTGTCTTGTGCAGCGGGCCAGGATGACATGTGAATCGCAGCAGCCGAGAAAGCCCCGCTTAAGTGGAGGCAGTAGGGAGAGGCAGGCAAGAGCCAGGAGGCAAACAGACAAACAGATGGACAGGCTGATGCCAAGCAGGCAGTGGAGCAAATAGATTGTGCAGCATGGTGAACAGACTCAGCCTACCAAAGAACAACCAACAGCACAAGAGCAGGCCACCCTCGTCGTGAGCTCGTCCTCCTTTATAATTCATTGTGATGGGATAGATAGTAAATAGGACTCTCATCTTCCTCCTTCCTCCTCATCTGCCCCTGTCACATCCCTCATTTGATATGTGTTATGTAGGAGGAGGAGATGTCAGTCTTGCAGGATGGGAAATGAACAAAGCGCTATGTGTGAGAAGTGAAGTGAGAGGAGGGAACGCCGCCGAGAGATGAGTGCTGCAGGTGGAATTGGACTGTGAGGCACTGGGCACTGGAGCCCAGCAGACGCTCAGACACAATTCACAAAATAACACCCAGCTATAGCCATAAAAACAACTTGCTCAGTTTTAAAACACAACTTAAATCTCAAACAGCCAAAACAAAGGCTGGAAATAGACATCTTTCATCTGGGGATGTAGTGCATATTGGTTTTATATTGGTCTGGTAATGTCTAAACTCTGAAATGATAGCATCTTTTCACTGCATAAAACCTCTATAAAAGTAATGTGAAATTTTAGCAATTGAGACCATTTTAAAGTTTAAACCTAACTGTGTATGAGCAGTGAGGTCAATGGTTAGAGTGCTCATCCAACAACACAGAGTTTCTATTCCCCCAGCCTGGATTAAGTCACACTACCACAGGGCAGCTGTGGCTAGACGTAGCTTACCATCACAAAGTGGAGTGAATGAATAATGATTGCAGTGTAGCGTTTTGTGGTTTTGACAAATCTATGAAGTGCATCGCATGTGCAAGGCATAATTATTATTATTATTAATGGATGTGAGATTATGAGATTATCCTATATTGCATTGAAAATAAAGTAGTTTGTTGACAGATTAAAAAAAATCTCATTCAGATCCCACTTCCATATGCTTTATGACTGTACTGCTGTTACTATATGTGATGCTCTTTGGTAATAATTAGGCTTATGATCACAGGTATTATCTCTGCGATGTTGCTGTTATACAAATGGGGCCTTTTGTAAAGCGCCTGGACACATTGACTCGCTGTGGGGCTCTGGGTGTAGAACAAAGCGTCTCCTACCTTGATGCCTGCAGAACTGTTGGAAAGTATTTAGCTTGGATTTCCCTGAGGCCCACAGTATGCGCTCACTGGAGCAATAACCTTTGCTTTAATGCCGAAGGAGCATGATTGTTAGTTTCCCGTTGAGGCCTGGCTCTAAAATATGAGCTGTTCCCATTGTCTCGGGCTTGTTTTTCTCTATGGAGAGCATGCAGCGCAGTGGAACACAAGATGCCTTAAAGAACTAAGACAGGCCCGTCAGAGCTGTCTGCCCGCGTGCCTACAGAGACTAATGCTCTATCTGTGTGTATGTGTGTCTATGTGTGTCTGTCTCCATAGGTAGAATGTAAGAAGGCCCAGCCCAAGGAGGTGATGTTCCCACCGGGCACACGAGGGAGAGCCCGGGGTCTGCCCTACACCATGGATGCCTTCATGCTGGGAATGGGCATGCTGAGTGAGTACCCAGAGACACACACTAAAATAAACCAGCTTTTGCCTCAGATACAAGGCACTTTCAAGGCATTTGGCTGATACCAATTATATGAAACTATTTGAAGTTGAATAAAACAGAAAATTGTTTATGTACACTTTTCTGTGTACATAAACAACATGTATAGTTTTTAGTAGTTTAGTATAGACAGCTTTTTGCATTGTTACATTACAGAACTCTGAGCTCTGTGCTATCCCTTTAATTATTTTAGTGTCAATCATTACACTGCTGTGTATGCAAACACTTGTTTACATATAGTTATGTTAATGGTTGGCCAATTCAAAGGTTTACACAACCAGAGATGTGAGAGACAAGCTCAAAATAAGCATGACTCATGTAAAACACTTGCCACACTTCAAATAGCTGTTTATTTCAGAGCAATTCTCAAATATTACTCAAGGAACGGGTAAATAGTCCTTTGTTTCTCTGAGATAGAAAATCATTTTCAGGAACCAGGGGAGGGGAAATGGCAGTCAAAATGATATTCCTATTATAGGCTGTAGTGATTTAAGGATTTGGTTTAACAAGAGTCAAAAAAGGAAGAGGAGGAGATATAGATAATGGACTTTTGTTACTGTTGTTTATTTTCTGAATTTTAGTTTTCTTAACTCATGCTGTGCAAATGATCCACGCTTAACTTTTTACCTATAACTCAAGTTCTGACTCATTTTTAAGAGTAGTTCTTTTTAACATCATAGCCACCGATCTTTTCAACCGACGGGTAAATGCAATTCTCAACTGTTACACATGGGGTGTTTGCGGGCAGTGTGTCAGACTGGTGTGTCATGCAGTCATCATCCATTTCTACCTGTTACAAAATGAACTTATCCAAACAGAGCTCTTGATAGCCCCATTCGCCGGGCACTGCCCCTAATTAGGCGGCATGAAGGTGTGCCACTGGTGGCCACTACCGTTTATTTCTGGTGAAGTGTGGTGCCGGGCCGCCCCTGGGCATATAGGAGCAGACCAGCACATTAGCAGGCTAAATGAAGAGGAAAATTGGTGTAATGTCATATTAAGGATTCATCACTGTGCCCCCCTTAATGGGTAATGAAGGGGACACACATGTCAGTGAGAGATCTCATCTACAGGGACCTCAGCTGCTGCCCACCGCTCCTCATTACCATCCAGCCCCCGCCCCAAGCCCTTTTATTTAACACTATTGCACTTTCCTCCTGCCGCATTCTGTCTGTCTGTCCATGTGATCTGTCTGTCTGCACCTGTCTCTCCACCACCTTTCATTCATTGGTGTCATTTGTATGTGCGACCCCCTCAAACGAATTTGCCCTCACTTAAAAGATTTATCAGTCGCTTCAAATGCAAAGGGAATGATGATAAAAGGCCCTTTTTTACGTGTGAATAAGCTCCCCTCCTCCTTCCTTTGGTGGCAGGTGCAGCTTGGTCTGTCTCAGGTAATGGTACAAAGGCTTTGAAAATCAGGGGAGAGGACGAATTACGTATCTGTTGCATGTTTTACATTTTGTTTCTGTAAATGGACAAAAACCAAGAGAACAATTGAGCTCCAAAATGGTTTGTTTAAGACTTACAATAATAACTTCACAGTATTGCCCACAAAAGTCAGAATCCTTTGTTGTTTAGAGGCCACAGGTGGAGAGTAGGAGGCTGTTACTCAGACAATGGACAGTTAGGGCTATAGAGATACCTTAAGAATGTGCTCATTTGATCTTGGAAGCCAGGCAAGTGTGACTGCTGGGAATATTCATAGTGAAATATCAATAGGATGAATTCTGTCACCGTGTCCCTGGGCAAGACACTTCACCCACCTTGCCTCCTTGTTGTTGAACACTGATGTATGACTAACAGTGTGCTTGTGAGACCACCATAACAGATAGCATTGAATTCACAACCCATTTCTAACAGACAGATGGTCTAACCCTCCTCTCACACTAGAATTCACATTTTGTAATGCATATCTTGCAAAAAATAAATTTGTTCACATTTAGTCTGTCTTTTGAGTTTTTCCGTACTTAATTTCTGAATCTACATAACATCAGAAGTTAATAGTCTACTTGACCTTTCCATTGTTTGTAATCAAAGTGTTGCAAAGCCCTTTCGAATGCTTCTGTCAGCTAGATGTGAGTGTGCCACATCTCATCTGTTGGCTGTATTTAACAAGCACAGTGAACTTTTCGCCCCCTAATGCGTGTGTGGAGAGGCGCGCTCTCTTCCCCTCCGCTGGGACACGACAGCACGGAGGCAGTGATGTGCTCATGTGAGAATATTAACCGGCAACTTGTTTGGAGACGCTCTTATCTAAATGAAATTGGAACAAGGACAGCGAAACATTCCTTTATATAATTTGCATTTGGAAAAAAACATGGACCCCAGGCTCATTATTTAAGAAAGTGTAAGCTTCTTTTGTGCCAAATCTCATTAAAGCCATCCTTAGCCCCTTTGTTTACCACTTCTAATCGGGGCATTTATCTTTATTGTGTTGTGCTCGATGTATGTTTGCTGAAATTAATACACATTTGAGCCGCACGAGGTATGGCTGCAGCAGATGGATAATTGATTTTAAAGTGAATCAGAACTGTTGAGCCATAAAATAGGTACATTAGCATGCATATTAATAAGGCAATGGGAGCAGCACAAGGCCGTCACCAGGCCATACACAATAACAGGCTTATTTACAAACACGTTTGAAGAGCGTGGATCTGAATCATTCCCTCTTGTTCTTTTTTAACTCTTTATAAATGTGTTTGCGCATTTACACTTCTAAGATAGCAGAAGCTTAGTAAATACAACTTACTTATCTGAGTATGTCTCAATCTGCTCTTAACACTCTCCAAGTCCTCCCCTCAGACACTCACATCTGGCTGTGAATCCTTCATTCAGCATGTGAGGTGCATGTTAATGCACGTATCAGCGCAAGGAAATAGCTTTGAAATAAGAAGTATAAAGCTCTATACTCTATATAAGCCAACCTTTTCAGCTGGGCATTATTGTGTTTGACTGTAAGACAGTACCAAACACATCATATCCAATATTTGGTGGTCTGTAATAGCTTTTCATTGTATGGGATAACAGTTCTTTTCAGGGCAAACAAACAGTAAGGGCTTTTGTGAAAGCTATCCATCTGTGGCTTCCTGGTGATGACTTCTCATCAGTGGCTGATGAAGATTTTATTTTTCGCTGTAGCCTCCATCCTACCCCATCCAGACCAGGTTACGCTCTCGTCGCTCAGCTCAGCCTCTCAGACGCACATTTCTTTTTGTCTGTGCGGGAGAGGCGAGAGGGTCTGAGAGAGGCATTTTTCCCATTGGGTCAGGAATAAATTGAACTTTTTCATGGACAGCAAACACTGATTAGATATTTATGACCAAGGTCAACCTTTCTGATTCCAGCTGGCACAGGCTCTGAGGCATACAGAGTAGAGCATGCACACGCATGCTACGTCCATCCACCATGCACACAACATAATACAAGTTTCAAATGTGCTCCGGAAAACAATGGAAACAGCTGCTACTCACACACATCGCTTGTGTGTATTGTTTGATATATATACATACACACACATATATGTATGTGTGTGTGTGTATATATATATATATATATATATACACACACACACACACACACACACACATATATATATATATATATATATATATATATATATATATATATATATATATATATATATATATATATATATATACATATATATATTTATTTCTGTGAAACATTTTTTTTAAAGAAATATATCTAGTTTCTGTGTGTAGTGCATTAGCTAATCATCAAGTCAACAAGAAGAAATGTATCATAGTTAAAATATACAATGATTTTGCATGGATAGTTTCTATATTGCCATAGGTTTGTAATTTGATCTGAATAGTCATATTTTACATTAACACACTCGTGGCTCTTATTTTTATGATTTTAATTTTTTTTTTCACAGTCCAAATATCTATTAGTGTGGTTGTTAATAACAAACTAGACATTTGATTTTATTTGTTGCTTTCATCCCAGATCAGTTCTGTTGACACCAGGTAGTAGCAGGTGTTGTAATTTACAGGCTCACAGTCTGGAGCGCTCCGTTAACAGGCTGAGGACTCTCTTTGGTTTTGGAGGTCACTTTTTCTTTTGTAGGTTACCTCCATGAAAAAAAGACGTGTTACCTCCAAATATGTAATAGCTCAAATAAGACTGCAATAGGACTGAACAGCTTGGGAAAAATATCTAATTAGGATTTTTCAGACAAGCATTGTGATTTGTGATTTAGGTTTTGATAATAGGATTGTGTTCAAAAAAGTTCACATTTTAAACTTGTGTAGAAGAATTGACAAAAAGACTGAAATATGAACTGATAAACTGAGACTCACGTTTCAGCACATGTTTGTAAACATCTAAAATACATGGATTAGCCATTTTTTATGAATAAGACAGGATAATTTAGCTGTTTGTTGAGGAAATTACAAAACTTCAAAAACTGTAGCCTTTACATCCATTAACATCGCAATTTTGATCCGCTTGTGATTTATCTTACAGAAGGGCACATGTATATGACGATTATGGGGTTAATTGTGTTTGGTTAATATCTACACTGTCACAGTTGTTCTCTCAGATTTCAGCACTGAAGGCTCTCGCTGGCCACACGCTCACACCCTAGATCCCAATATGTCGCCCACAGCTGCTGGGGCCTGAAAAGTGTCCAGCTAATTAACTGCTGGGTCTGCGCTTGTAATAAGAATCATGACAGCAGATGAACAATGCATCTGCTGCTCTTAAATTTTTCTAATGACACCAGTTTCTCTGTAGGCCTTCAGCTCACATGGGACAGTGTCAGCTATTATACAAGCAAGTTTAGGTTTGCAAATCCTAAAACAGATTACAAAATGGTAAATGGTAAGAGTAAATGGTAAGAGTAATTGACATTTGTGAGTTCGTGTAATTGGAAGGACAAAAACATTAAATAAGTCATATCTGTTTTTTAAAGACAGACTACAAATATGTGAAAACCTAAATTACAGTACAACCTCTGCAGGCTGTTCAATACTTTAGTTGTAATTCACTTTTTTTCCATCATTCTACCTACACAACTTCCTTGCTTAACAAAATAATTTCTCTTATTGTATTAAATGTTTCAACTGCAAAATCAGATGTATAATTGAATAGAAACTTCTTACAGATGTTGAATTCGATGCTTGTTTCTCACTGAACTTGTAGCTGTGTGCAGCAAACAGGAAGCTGACTCAGAACCCTTTGTATATTCAGGAGTCAGAAGAGAATTCAAAACTGCAATGTGCCAGACAAAACTCTCTCACTCCTGCTATATCTGTAGTGAATAAAGTACCAAACCTTTTACGTAACACTTCTTCTTTCAATATTTAAAGCTTTTCAATAAAATAGTTATTTATTCATTTAAGTAGCTGAAGAATTTCACAGCACCGTGTTTCTGTGCATAACTGTTCTGAACCTGATAAAAAAAATCAGATATTAATTCCATTTGAGATGATATTTTCTTATTGTACATTTGCTCCTATGTGTCGATCTGCAAAAGAACAAGACATAAACAGACTCCAGCGTCACTATGCGGCGCCTGCCATAAAGTGTTATTATAGTGGGCTATAAAAACGTCCGACAACTTATGGCCGACTGAATTAAAATGAGTTACATCTAGACAACCAAGATGCAGGAGCTGTGCCTTTTTCTTTGATTTTACTTGACCGTTTAGCTTTCTATTGTATTATTTTCCTAATTACGTATCTACTTTTGCATATAGTACATTTAATTATACCATTTAGCAGTGTTAATCCTAATTTAATGTTCACATTTATCATATATTTAAATAATACAAAAAAGACATAGACATAAAGTTTAATTTAGCAAACTTAAATGTCACAGAGTTCACCATGTTTCTCCCAGTTCACATAGTTGTAGTTAAACGTGTTACAATAAATGAATCATCTTATTTTTTTCTGATACACTGTAGGATTTCTGACTGATGTGACATGGTGTAATTCTGTATCTCATGTTTATATTACTTTTGTCTTATTTGCAGGTTATCCCAATATTGTGGCAACGTACGGCCGTGGATACACTGGATTCACACCCAGCTACAGTTACCAGTTTCCTGGTAAGTGTCACTCTAAATTCATCAGGACTAATTCTCGCTCCAACTTTCCCACATATAAACACATGTCAATCACCCCATAATCTGCTGCAGACTTGTACATATGCAGTGCTTAAGATGTTTTGAAAATAACTTTACTTCATCCACACTAAACCCACCATGACCAAACAGCTGAAATGAGGCAACTTCTCGACTCTCTCTGCTCCATGTATGCAAATTCAAGTGTGAAGAAACAGCATCTTGTGTATATTTTATCTCATCCCGCTAATGGAAAATGAATGAAGTCATTTTGTTCATAAAAAGTGTTGATTGCGAGAGCAGCCCACTTTAATGAGAGGCGTGCAGAGCGGCTGGACCTGAGCAGCTGTACCTACACGGGCGTCCCTGCAATTTCATGCTTTATTTAAGGACTTTCCACGTACTTTGTTTGCTGTGCCAGACATCATTCCCGAGCGCTGATAAGATGGAATGGGAAATGTATGACAGCGCCTCAGATGTGGGTAATATCTTTGTGAAATAGATTCAGGAATGGTAAGATGCCACGTCCAGCTGTGACCACCCACCGATCAAAAATATGATCCATTTCTTCTTGACCACAGAGATGTTTGTTAGCACAAGGAGCCAGCATCTGCCTGTCACTCTGCTGAATATACACACAGTATGGGCATTATGCTGTATGCTTCGTTTTCATGTGCTGGTTAAAGCAAAACAAATGTTCAAAAACAAAAGCTGCAAATAAGCGGTACAAAGAAACGTGTTCACATTAATCAAGCTTTGACGTCTGCACAAACTTTAGTAACTGAGAGCGATGAGGCTGAATTTAAAGAGAATATTTAATGTTTCATTTATTCATGTATGTCTTTCTCCCAGCAACTATAGGCCTTAGGCAGGAGGCACCTGAGGCCATGGACTGTTAGTTAATACTGAGCCACGATTCTCTCACATTTTCACAGTGCAGTTTATATTCATGATCCCATTTAAGACAAACATGACTGTGGACACTGAACCATGAGTCCGCCAACAAGAGAATTAAGCAGTCGTTTTTGCTTTTATGCTAATCCTGCTCCATTCCGGGGCCATTGTGGCTCAGGTGGTAGAGTGGGGGTATCCAGAAGGTTTACTGTTTGATCCCAGGTGCAGCCAGTGCATACTGTAGTTGTAGCTGTAGTTGTGTTTTTGGGCAAGACATTTATCTTGTTTGTGTGAATGTGACGTGATGTATCCCAGTAGTAGTGGATGGAGAGGCAGTTGGCACAGATTTGAAGCCAGTCAGTCAGCCTCAGGGCAGGTGTAGGTACAAAAAAGGCATATCACCATCAAGTGTGGGGAGTGAATGAATAAGGTTGAGAAATGATTCTGTGTATAACGTGTAATCAAGATTATTATTCATATTTTATGCCTTAAATATGTTTTTCTTCCATCTAAAACAAACATTAGTTAGCACATGTATTTTAAATGTTTACTCTTAGGACAGATTAGTGGGTATCACCTTCCCCCAGGCCAAATGTATGATCTTGTCCGTGTTCAACTCAATTTAAAGACTTTGATAAAGCCGTGTGATTAAAGCTGCCTCCTCTGGGTGCGCTCAGCTTTTGACAGGGTAATTGGAATTTTTAATGTATGAATCAAATTCCTTGTCCAAATTAAATAACCCTGGGCCAAATATTGACTACAGTCCTCCCTTTACCAAGATGTGTAAAGCATTCCCAATTCCAGATCAAAGACAGTATGCAACTCTCACATAAATAAGTGAGCGCTGCACTGAGCCGGCTGGATACAAGAGTTATAAATTGCGGGCAGCACTTCAAGGCTTTTTTACACACAGTGAGCCTCAGGAGTCCAATGTTAGCCGAGTAAAACAGCTTAGGCAATTGTTCAATTGTCAAGATAAAACAGTGATAAAACATTGATCAGTGATGAAACAGTGAATTAAGTCTGAAAACTCAATAAGCCCCGCAGAGAGGCAAAGTAAACTAATGCTGACATGGTGTAACTGAGAGAAGTGAGATATACTCCGGCCCAGCCAAAAGGGATAAGCCCAGCTTTTACTGTTACTGGTTAGAAAGCAGCCATCAGCCAAAGAGGTGTAAAACTCTAACTGACACGCCGACTTCATGGTCTCTGTAGCTCCACCATTGATTAACACCCAAATCGATCACATGCAATATGTTTCCACGTCTGTTTGTGTGACATTAGCTGCGTTCAAAATGAAGCCATCATAGGCGAGACATCATGACTATTTAATGCACTTTGAGGCGAGCTGTATTACTGATGTAAATGAGATCATTGCTCAAAATGAATGGGGCTGTGTGTCAGAGTGTCTCCCAGAATGACAAACCCAGAAACACACAGAGATATGTGATTGTCCTTATGAGACTTTATGCCCAATATTAAATATATTGCAATGGATACAGGGTAATTCTTTCATTTAACAGAAACCGGTTAATGCAGTGTCACTTACTAGTTTTAATGTAAGTGGACAGAGGAAATATTTTCCCATCATACTATGTCAATAGATATAAGTTACTAATTAAATTATAATTTACTTTTTAAACTACACACTAGTGGCATAGTGTAGCTGCTGCTGTTTGCTGTTAATCACAAAAATGCACAAAGCCTCCATTAACATCTCAATATTTTTTTTTTCCCCAGAAGTCCCTGCACACAAGGCAGCTCTATATTGGTGTACTATTCCCTGTATATTTCACTGTATATTCCTTTTACAAATGAAGCCATTATGAGCCCAAATCTCCAGTTGTTCACAAGTGCATAGAACTAATCTCCTCTTGTGTGGGAATCTAATTTAATCTTATGAGTATTTGTGCAGTTTCCAGTCTAATAAAGACAAATGCAAATGCTGTTAAAACTGTGCTATAAAGTGCTTGACAAACAAATGTTTGTCTTTGCTCAGTATTGGCTCTTTACACTATACTGTTTCCCTGTGTTTTTAGCATCAGGCACGAGGAGCATGTTGATTAGAATTTCAAACGCCATAGTGCACAGTGCATGTGTAGTGACAATCAGGGAGACAGCGATGTTTAGCACATGCAGGTTTGTTGCGGAGGTGGAACAAATACAAAGCAGCGTACTACAAAAATGACTCCTTTTCCCTTGTTTTAGGTTCATCAAAAGCAGTTTCTCTTTGCAAAAATAAAAACAACTTTGGTTCATATTTTTCTAAATGAGAAAGACTGTGAGCAGTAGTTTGTTGTAGTTGTCTGTGTCTCACATTACTCCTGTAGGCTGTGTACTGACAGCACTTTGATGACCCTCTCTGAACACAGCACATAATAATGCATATGCATACAAATGCAAGCACTGATATGGAGCGCATGTGCTTTGTCTTGTTGCTGTTGTCAGTGACAGGTCTCTTGTTTCAGATTGAGACCTTTGGCCAGTCTAAAAGTGCTTCTTCTTTCTCATCACAGCAGAGAATATGTGGCCCAGTTTTGTGATTTGCAAATTGACTTTGCATTAAACAGCTGTGGTTCATAAAACCTTGTCAATTCGCCCACATCCAGTAGTAATACAATTTGTCTTCTTGTTATCAAATGAATGTCAGGTTTCAAATGACACACACATAAGTCACATTTCCATGTTTGGTTTTGTTAGTGCTGTTTTTCAGTCGTATACAGAGAAACTTAACATGATTTCTGTTTTCATTACTGTAATCTCACCATTTCTTTGTTAAGGCAAGAGCTTTTGTTTGTCAAGTTTCAGTGAAAACAACATAAGCATTGTGTTGTATACAGTAGCATTCAGAGATTAGCACACAGTTGATCTGGATGCTAATAAGGGTTTGTTATTACTAGAATAAACAGATTGAAGATATTAGGAATAAAAATGTAAATAGAATCAATGAGTTGACAAAAGCATGATCAATTTAGCTGATAAGGATGTTAATCTCAGCCAGTGCTTCATATGACGTTGTATAATAATCATAAGTGACTGCCTTAATCCTTCAAATACACCTTAAGTGGTAAACAGAACCGAGAGGGAGTTAACAGCTAAAATCTCAACTAAAATGGAACATAATACATACTCTTAAACATACAAGAGTTATTAGACTTAACATTTATCAAATGAAATAGAAAATATGAAAATGAGGTACAGACGTTCATTGTTTTGCCTCAGTGCGACTTCAAATTTCTCTTCCCAAAACATTCAACACAGTTGATTTAGTCATTTTTTGTCTTGTTTGTTTTATATTTATAATATTACTTTATATTTCAAACAATGTGTTTAGTGTAGTAAAAACACTACTATAAGTCCTTGTAGTCCTTCTGTAACAAGTCAATTTAAAGGTTTCGGGCTATGGCAACAATGTGGTGTGACCGTCATGAGTGAGACGGCTCATGAATGGTTCAAACCAGTTCACATTTTTAAAAAGATCCAAATCTGTTTCTGTCCTTTTATCTAGTCTTGTCCTGTTGGCTGTTCACGTTTCATTGAAATGATCACCTGCAGATAGAAACTCCAATAAATTATTGTATTCTTGAGGGTTTGTAAATCCCTGTGGCATTAGAGGAGTTGCTGCTGTCTTGAAACACCCCTCTTACAGAGGAAGCGTAGGAAACATTACTGTACATTATTCCTGTTTCTACGCAACAGTCTAATTAGCATTAGCTGATAAATGTGCTATTGTATTATTCAAGTTGGAGCGCCCAGGGGAGCATCCCAAGATGTGGTTCATTTAAAGCATGAGGTGCTTCATTTGGAGGGCGTCACGTGACCAGGCCATTGAACCTAATCTGGAGAAAGTGCAAGGAAACATAACAGCTGTACAGAGCTCCAAGCACATTGTTTTTAATATACCACAGGCTTGAGGATCCTGCCGCCAAAACAAATGGCTCTAATGGAGGAGTGCAAGTGCGGCGCAGTTTATATAGTGTAATTTTACCCACACATAATTGCCATCAGTGGCAGGAAATATAGAAGAGCAGAGAGGTTTGGGGAATAGCGGGATAGTCTGCATTGTGCATGTGAATAAGAAGCCTGGCCATGTGTGAGGCAAATGTAATTAAAAAGAAAAATAGTAGTATAGCGATGTGCACTCTTTATGCAGGAGGGAGCATCAATAGCATGTGCTCATATTGTCGCCTCTATTGTTAACCAGCCTTGTATTAGTTCTTTTTATTGCACACACATGATTGAACATACACACACCAAATTGGCATATTCATAGAAAGACAGAGATTGTTGCGCAGAGGGTTGGAAAGGGGGGTGGGGGGCATAATTTCCGCTGCACTGTTCCCCTGCACGTCCCTGTGCCTCTGCCGCTGTGCCCCCGGAGCCTCCCCTGGCATAAATGACCATTATGGCTCCATTAGGGCCTCTACTAGGAGGTCATTACGGTAGACGCTGAAAAAACCAAGGGGATGAAGACGTTAGTGTGCTCCCATCCGGCCAGGGAGACGCACAGGCTGTGAGCGAGAGCAAGACATAACAGTCAGTCATCCAGGCTACTCCAGATGTCACAGCAGACAAACAGCCATCAGGGTCTGCCCAGCCAGTCTCTCAATGCAGCGGGACAATGGAGGTAAGCATGATTAAGAGCAGGAAGAGCGGCGGGACCTGAGGGTGTATGAGGATAGAGCACTACACTTAGAAGTATGCCAATGCTAAAGTTAGGTAAATAAAGATTTGTTATGGGATACTTTCTCTTGTCAAAGTGTGCAGTTTCCTCAGAAATAGAAAAATAATCTTTTGACATGCAACTTAAGTTTCTCGTTGCTGGAATAAGACCCTATAGCAACCTACTATTACTATTGAATAAAAGGAAAGTGTTGAAGAAAGAAATTATCAAGTATACTATAGTTTGATCATAGTTAATTTGGTCATTCGCAAGGTAGTATTTTTCATCAATGCCAGTGCCTGCGAGGACATTGGGGTGGACATTTTGAAGTGTCACTAGCAGAGACTACCAAGAATACCAATTTGAAACATTATTTATCATCATCATCATTTTTTATTTTTATGTTTTTGTTTTTTTTTACTTAAGGTTCATTGAAGATGTGCCCCATAGACCAGAAATGTATTTTCACCTGTCACCTACATTTTCTCCTTGGAGCATGTGTACAGTAGCAATTGACAAATAAATACACTGTCAATGTCTGCGTAAATTCTCCTTTTTGTTAGTTTTGCATCTGTGGTTCTGTCTTCACACACTTTGTCTGTGTCAGAGCTCTGTGTGTGGCACGTGTGATGTGTGGGGTAGCCCGCTGGTGGTCTCCTGCTCCTGCATCTCCGACTCCAGCAGCCTTCCCTAAGACAGAACGGCACACTCAATCATAAGAGATGCAGAGTGGTTTTCAAAAGGCCTAAATCAGCGCTCTGTATATTTCTCTTTTTCATGCAGGTAAACAGGATGGAGCTCAGCAGGTGGAGGTAGACTCCAAAGCTTCCTCTGTTTCAGAATATGAGAAGCAGCAGGACAGACTGTTGGCTTTAGACTGCTCCATATGCACAAGATGAAGTCCTTGAGCGCCAAACTGTCCACATCTGTTCGTGTTTAGTCATGCACATCATTTGGTCCTAACTAGTGTCCATTAAAATGATTGTTGAGTGAATAAGATCAATCTCTCTTTTATCTTTTTTCATCTTTTGGGCTGAAGACTTTGTGGAACAGGGAGGATTTTAGTGTGAAATGGGGTGAAGAGTGTGGAGAGACATTTTGTAAATTTACGGAGCTGGTAATCTTATCTTATGGCCCTGAGTCCTGCTCCATATACTGTATGCTAGAGTCTGAACCCACAGGCTATTGTGCAGTACAAAAATACTTGTTTCAATGCAAAGTACTTGTCTTTCACAAATAGCCTCTTTCACTATATTATGTATTATGCTGTTGGAGTTGAACTATCAGTTTAAATACTGCCGCTGAATGCACTCTATACAGGCTACAGTACTATTTATTGAATTTCAGTGTGGGCGTGCCTCTAGTGAGCAAAGGTTAGGATAATGCAAACTTTTCTATCAAGTTAGTGTAACTTGAGAACTACTTTTGCAGATATTATTGTGTTTGCACAATACATTATTGGGTTAGGTGAAAACAGACATACATTATAGATCCTGGGTCCAGATTTGGCATCAGATTACATCTCGATGTAAATGTAGGCCAACACACTTTGCTTTACTTTCGCTCAAGACAGGTCCTTCTATAACACGGCTAAGTGGCACAAATATATTCAGTGTCCTCTTTAGCTTCATAGACCACACAGTTGGAAGGAATTCTCTGCCGGGCTGTAGGTCTGCGAGGTGCATCCTGCCTTCTGCGTCGTCCACTCATGTTGAAATGCAGGCCAGTGACTCGGTGACCCTTGTATTCCTCTGGGAGACACGCACAAAGGTACAAGGTGCAGCTGTCCTCCCTGTGTGCGGGATACAGAGAGGGCGAGCCGCTGACCTCCAGACCTGCTATGATAGGGGAGGTGCTTCGGGCTCGGGGAAATGGGGCAGAGCTATTGGAGCATATGCAACTGAGGCCACATGAGCGCACTGGCCTGAAACACCAGGTAACATCTTGTGGTTTGGACTAGAAGTGTTAGCGACATGCTGGCAGCAGTGCTATACTTCTTTTCTGAATATAATTGTCAAACATTACCAAACATTTTTCCTGTTTATTGCAAAGGTCGCTGTTTGAATCTACATAAAAAACAAATTACATATATTTAGTTGGACTCCTTTTTGCTTCATGAGCAAGCAGTACAGACATCATGTTCCTAACTAGAGACGGTATTCTCTAATTGAAAGTCTTCTCAACCTGTCGAGCAAACGTCTTTTTCTCCTCTGCTTCATTACCTCTCGCACACTCACGGCAGTAATTTGGGGGATGAGAATTGCAGTCAACAAAGGCAAACCTTGAGCTTTTTAAAATGTTTGATTCAATAACTTCTTGGCAATGTAACTACAGCAGGTGGAGGGGAAAAAATGAGAGGCAAAAACAGAATGAGTGGCCTGGGGCAGTTGCGCGGTTTACCTGTGTCACGGGTGCACGCTACATTGTGTTCAGATCCCAGAGTACGTGTCTCGCTCATTAGAATCGGTGCTGGAGCGTTGCGGCTATTGGCAGAAACAGGTTGGTATATTGAAGTGGAATTTCAGGGCCAGACGGTTCTTTAGGTCCCGTGACGGTCCGGGTGAGGGGAGTGAGCTGTGACCCCAATGAGTGGTCCCAGGGCTGCAGACAGATGGCCCCCCTGATGCTGCAGTCTCTCACATAACGCCTGTAATTTGCCAATGCTGATCATTAGCCTGATGGGTCTGCAGAGGATAGGGTGCTTTATCACTGGACTTAGACGAGAGTCTCGTGAGCAGCGGTGTTTTGGGAACATCGACCTAATACAAATTGAGGTTCAAGGTTCTTTATTTGTCATTCCAACATGTGAAGAAACAACTTGACTGAACAAAATGTGTTCATCAAGGCTCTGATGCTTTTGAAGAAGATTAACTTTTAATTTACTGAAAATATGTTATAGCAATAACATTAGACAATAGGGAAAGTTGTAGACAGTGGAATAAGACATAACAAAATCAACTGTTATCTATTTCACAGTGTCGGAATCTTAAATTGTCTTTTCATGGTTTCATCATTTAGTTTTCTAGTAATTATTCAACTCCACTTCTCCAGTGAATACAGAACAGAGCTTGCCATTAGCCAACTAGCCAAACACTGGTAGAGCTTCATCTTGGCTACTGAAGCATTCAGTGTTGCATCATAAAGTCAGATATATTTTAGGTGATGATTTATCCCTGTAGAATGAAAAAAATATATGTATTTTATATTCTATACCAAAACATCTACTGTAAGTGAGACTTGATTGGATTGTAGCTATTAGTGGTCAGTGAGCAAATAGTAAGTTAATATCAAGCATCAATACTGAACATTGTCACGAATTGTCTTTGGTAATTATTACCTTCATTTTTACAAATGACATAACGTATTCTTACTGGTGTGTTCTCTGTAATTCTATTGTCATAGCCAAAAAGAGTGGAAGTAATTGTACTCTGAGAATTGGGGCTCTTTGTGTGAGTGACTCAGTGTCTTGGCACATAAGCGTCATCCTCATGATCGCACATACAGAGTCGGCAGCTCCCCAGGCCTCCAGTCCATTCCCAGTGACAGCAGTGACTGTGGCTCTGTGACGTCAGTGGACAGCTCTGCATGTCATGCCCCGTCTACTTCTGAGTGCAGTGTCGCTCCCGCCTCGTCCCACCCCACACCCTAACTCAATTAATGGTGCTCTGTGGAACCTTTGCAGCAGATTTAGAGGAAGTCTGTTCACATTAATAGCTTTTATATTATCTACAAAGGAGCACGGTTTCAGGGGTGGCCTTGCTGTGGATAAATCTGATGTGGACAGTCAAGTGATCAGTTTTTGGTTAAAACGGATTTGTTTAAAAAGGATTTAGCTGGAATAGCTTTATTTAAATCTTTTAGATGACTTAACATGTGTGGACAACCGTTTCACAGCCAACACGCTCTCATTCCAACACTTGTTTTAGCAGTATATCAGGCTCTTCATTCTGGGTTTGCGATTGAGAGCATGTTTTACAGTTGGATGAAGAGGGCGCACAGGGTTTTGATTTTGTCATCAAGTTCTGCTTTTTACAATATAATCGTGATGGACTCTATACATTTACTTATTTTACGAGAATAAAACTGATCTAGACTGTGAACAGTTTGAAAACAATTTGTGTTTTCTTTTAACTTTTCTAACTTTGAAGTAGTCATGTTGCTTTTTTTTATTCTATCTAAGAGCTGATACATACAGATAGAAGTGATACTGATGGATGGATGGAAATGTCTTTATAATTACGTTGGTTTTCTGGAGTCACTGTAGATATTCAGGCTGTATATGTTTATATAGATTCCATTTACTGACTCTTTCCACACTGAAGAGATGCCCTTAATTTTGATTTATATTTATTTTGTTTATGGGCATCTCTCAGATATCTTTTTATGTAAACACGAGTGTACAAATGTATCTGATCGTTCAACAGGTGTAGGTTTTAGACACAGAAGAGGAGAAGAGTCTCACCTTATTTGGCCAGGCCTCAGCTCACCGTGGGTCGGCGTGGCCATCCTCACTCACTAAAGAGGCAGCGGTAAGGCCTGGACCCAGGCTCCTGCAGAGAGGAAGATGAGCTGCTGCAAGAGGCAGAGTGGCAACACTAAAGCTCATTATGTTTTGACTGTTGAACCGCGGCTGTAGAAATGAAACTGGAGCTGTCCTGCCTGCTACATGGCAACCATAACTGGACACCGCTGAAAAGCAGCAGGACAAAGGAGGAGGTGTGTGGCGCCAGCCCCGGCTGACGAGGGTTCCGTGTGTGCATGCTTGCGTGTGTGTGCTTACGCGTGAGCTTGTGTGTGTGTGCTCGCTGTCTGCTGCCTGTTGTTTTGATACCACCCACAGACCGACCGCTCCGAGCCCTGCCAGTTAGCTAGTATCTGGCTCTTTACCCGGCTGCCCCCTCCTCGCCTCTATCCTTCAATCCTGGCCTCCTGCTGACTGTGCTAATAGCTCTCCAGTCACTCACGTCCGCCCTTTTGCCTAATGCATGGACCTGCAAGTGCAAGTACAGTTATATATGTGAGAATGTTAACTGTCAGCCGTGTGCCCTTTAACACTAGCCTCAACTGCATTGAGGGGGCACTGTTTACAGCTCTAATCAGCGTGTGTGTGTGCACGTGTTTGTGTGTGTGTGCCAGCAGGAGCTATTTTTGGGTCAAGGGACATTTACCCTACTTGCCCCCTCTATCTGGAGTTCTGGGATTGTGTAACACAGGGCTGGCTACAATTTAATGAAGTCTGGAAGTGCTTGGCTATAAGACCATGTTTGTACTAGCTTCAGGCATACACCTCCTCTGATATTATCTACCCAAGATGCTGCATTATAAATGTCTCTAAATCAGTCATAGTGAAGCTGCCTTTTGTTGAGCTTTATTATTTAACTGTTTGTTTGTCTGTTCATTCTTTCATTCCATAGTCTATATAAATGATAACATTGGGATACATTTAGTGCCATCTTTAACTTTGGGATCTTGTAAAGTAAGCGCGTATAACTTTGGGATAGATATTTGTGCCATCTGGGATATTTTGTGAATCGTTTTATAAACCCATGGCAATTTACCGTATATATATTTCTGTATGGAAGTATGAACTATATTCACTGCCTGGTATACAGTCACCGCTATATTAACTTCTTTTGTTGTATGTTCTCATGAAATGTGGTTTAATGAGTGTCAAAACAGATACTGGTTCTGATTGACAGGGGTCCCTAATTGTATTCTTATGTCATATAAAAATATTTTATTTTATTTATTTTGAGTACACGGAAAACCAATGACAGTGCTAGCGTTCTGTCTATTAGACTGACTGCTGATCGTATATCACACCAAGAAAATGTCGGTGGGTAAATTGCCTCATCCTCACTTAATGGTAGGGGGCCAAGCGGTTGGAGTCCATCTATCTAATCCATGGTTCAAATGGCACAAATCATACATTTTACTCTGAATTGTGTAAAAGGGGGCACTCACTTTCCTTTTGCGCACAAACCTGAAATTACCCCCCTACTGTCGCTCATCTGGCCTCCCTCCCCAGCCCCCCAGCACGACCAGAAATGGCCATTAAAATGCATCAAAAATTAAGGCTGTTTACTTGGACACTAATGAGAGGAGGCTTAAGTAGTCGAGTTTAATTAGTATGATTGGCTCCGTGGGGACAGGCCCATAACAAGCGATTCACTCGGAAACCTTTTCATAGTCTGATCTGGCAGAGAGGAGATTGCACTGCGGGGACATGTTGCCTTTTGCTGATCCCAGGTTGGAGCACTGCAGTTAAATGCACTCAAGCAGACCATTACATAAGCACCACTGCAAGGTCAGACATCTGCGTCCTCCCTGTCGCCTTCCTCTCGCTTAGTCACAAATTGCTAATAGAGCTTCAAACACTGCACAAAATTGTATGTGGGAATTTTATCTACCCAGACCCAGCACATTACTAATTAGACTTCTTTTTAGTCTGCTTTTGGGGTTGCGCTGCAAGTTTAGCTCTGTTCCCTCTTCGCTGGAGCAGTTTTCTTCTTGTTGAAGTGCATGACAAAGAGCACAAAAGAGGAGGTCGAAAGTGCGGCTACACTTCAATAAAGAGCCTAGTTTGTCCTCTTTGATGCTACGCCGCCATGCACTCAAGCTACAAAGAAATGGCTCTAGTGTCACTGAGAACTGCACTAAGAGACATGGGCTTTTCTCACAGAACACACCTCTGTCAATGACACAGCTGTGTGTTGGGATGTTATTCACTTCAAATCCTAAAATACAGAAAGGGAAAGGGTTTGTTATTTTGTGGTTTAATACAGCAGAAGTCAGTTCAGGTAATCTGGTCCTGCTGGCCGATTTGAGTAGAATAATGTTGCTCTTTAATTTTGGATGAGACTGTTGATTGTATATTGATTGACTGACGTTGTTTTATTTTGAATACATTTTGAATATATACAATTTAAAAATGCCATGTTAAATCAAGAAAATATTTGAAAAGAATTAAGTATAAGTGAAACTAAAACCATTTAACTGTATATCTTCTCGTGTGTTTCTTTGTGTCATACCATATTCATAATTTTTTTTATGAAATTATGCTCTGCAGTACCACAGGATATTTTGTCAGTTCAAGCTTAAGTGTCTTGGAGCAAACGCCTGTGACCTCTGACCTTTTGACAAGGTCAGTCTCTCCTGCTCTGTCACATCTGGAGTTTCAGGTGCACACACTGAAAGGCTTGTGTGTGCTTCATCTGTTTATCATCAGTAGTGCTGCCTTCAAGTACGCTCCTCTCTCCGGGGCATCAGGTTTATGAAGGCACAGAGCTGTCCTAAGCTGTGTATATGTGAGCAGATGATATGAGTCTATCCCTATCACAGCTCACTCCATTCTGCACACAGAGCTTCATTTGTACACTTTTAATTCATGTTTTCTTTTGAAAGGACAAATTCACCTGTAGGAAGGGGCTATTTTGTCCAGTCCTCTAAGGATCTCCCAGTCAAACTTCCATCAAATAAATCTTCTTCCAGGCCTTTTTCGTTTACTTCAAACCTATAAGATGTGTGCGCAATTACTAGCATAAAGCCAGGCTTTGCAATGCTTTCAGCTCAACCCACTTGTGCAATTGACTTTTTCTTTCCCCAATCAGAAGTCTTATTGCTGAAGGATCAGAGTGCCAAATGCTTTCATTACATACAGAACCCCTGTGTCTGAAAGAGGGACTTTGCTGTAGCAGAAATGCATGGGAAAGACAGAAAATGGCAGAGACAGGCACCACACCTACACACTGATGAAACCGCTCATTTTGTGCCTTCAGCTGAAAATCTGTATCTCAATCTCATTTCAAGATGAAATGTGAAATACTCTTTTAAAGACAAACGTACAATCGTTCTCTCTTAAGCAACTACTACGTTGGAAACTTGAGTACACATACAAATGTGATCTTTATGACTTCACAGTATGGTACAACACATTAATTATTGTGTTATACTTATAGTGTTTACTATGTACAGTGATACAGCGCCAGTCCATTTAGTGTTTGTCCTCTCAGTGTGACCTCTGCAGTGTGCAGCGAATCCAAAGGCCTTAAATAAAGCAGACATACATGTGGCAACATTCATTTGAATGACTGACAAGCCACTGAGCTGTGCTAATGAAGTTATGCTTACTGTGATTAGGGCTGTAATGCCAGTACGATAACCTGGTTAAGGTGTTTACATGCCAGTTGCAGTAATGGGAGTATTGCATTAGTCCCATTGTAATTGAATTAGAGGTGTGCATGTAAATGGGGTCTCCCACACAAAGCTGCACAGGCCTTTGAGCTGGCTGCACTGTGGGTCTGCAGGATCACAGGAGAGGTGAGGCAGGAACATGTGCTGCAGTTCATATGAAAGCACCTGGCTCTCTTCTGCTCTGTGATTTATGCCTTTGATAACAACAAGCCAGAGATGCTTTCAACAACAACAAAGTAGCTCTGAAGGATGATGACAATGGGACACTTGTCAGTCTGGAGATGAAAAGATGTCTTGCTAGGTGGCTCTTGCTTTTGTAACTTTGATATTTCTTTGTTTATTTGTCCCTATGTGTGTCTATGTCTTATCAAAGGTTATTGATGAAGCAGAATGTGAAGTGGAGTCACTTCTCCATCCGGCTTGTGCGTGAGACGGCAGCGTGCCTCACTGCTCATAACATCTTTGACTTATCGAGATGCTTATTTCCGCTGTGTATTCTCCCTCTGTTACACTGACAGCAAAATGACAAAAAAAATATCATTTGCATACTTTTAATAATATGACGCCTGCTTTTGGATATCGGTTATACAAAAATATATACAAAGTTACAGTTGGGAAAAAAACATTTGACTTGTTTTGTCTGGAGTGGTACATCGCATAGAACAAAGGCGCTGCATTAACTGTGATGGTGTAATTAACTATATAGGGAAACTTCATTACCATGTAGTAAAAGAATACTCTTGAAGCCTACGCCTCAATCAGTTTATACACTTAAAACTTAAAGCAACACCATGTAACTTTTTGTCACCTGTATGATTCCAAGGAAGTTAGAACCATACTTTAATAGCCAGCCAAAGGATCTATGGAAAAAGCAGGAGAAGGCCTTTTCCGAGGACAAATATGGGTCAGTTTTGTGGATATTCAAGCCCACTCACAGTAAGAACATTTTCATTGCATCCAAAATGAAAAAAAAAACATGCTTTTATTGGCTAAACAGTTACACGGTTGGGTTTTAATATCAAACTGCCCGACATAACAAAGTTCATTTATAGTCTACAGTTTATGTCTTTTGGAGGTGGTGGATAGCTCAAACCAATCCAGGAACATCTGGCCCAAGGAGGGGTACATCAAATTAATTTCAATCATTTTCTACCATTCCTGCCCTGTGCTAACTTCCCTCTACAGTCTCATCCACCATCCTGATTTAGTGACGGTACTTAAGTTGAAGGTGTGGCTGTGGCATTTTGTTCTAAACGTAGTATTATCTCATTCTCCCACTCATTTTTCTTCACCCAGGCATCCTCTAGAATGAATTGGACACCTGCGTCGTGAGCGCTTTATCTACCTCTCCTCCTCATTCCCTTTGTTTTTTCTTTTTTTCCACTGATATTGCAGCCGCAGAGCTTTCTCCATCCGTCTCACTCATCTCTGCTGCTCTTGGTGCATCGGTCTCTCTCTCTTCGTCTGCCCTTCCAATCGACTGTAGCTGCGGGCTTGTCTTTTTTTCACCGTCCACCAAACCAAGGAAGTGTGGTAACCGGCTTAGCATGCATGCGGACTGTGAGCCGGCGCGCTAACCCTAGCTAATCGCACTTACACACTGGAATTATAAATAGGAGAGAAAATGAGTTTCTTGTATCTTTAGAATATATTTTTTGCTGCCACGTTTTAAGATATCCCCTGAAAATAAAGCTGGTGGGAGGCTTTCAAGATGAAGTTGAATTTGGATGTGTGCAAGACTGATCTGTAGGGTTTGGAAAAAGTCCTTAACTGGAGTTGACAGTCTTCATATTTTTATACCAGACTCTTGACAACATAAGTTTGAACTCTTTTACATACTAGAACCCTTATTAGGGGTGTAATAGATACACTCGAGGTTGTTTCAATACATGTGTCAAGATTTATTAAAGCCCCACTGCATAACTTTGAACCGAAAAATAGACTAAAATGAATGTTTTTTTCTCCCATTTTAGGTGTTTTATTCCCTGAAAAACAAAACATAAAACATGTGCCTTTACTGTGAGTGAGCTTTGTTCTTCACAAACCTCCTCGTCTCTGTGGAAATGTTCATAAAACATGTTTTAACTTTCAAATATGTAAATATGTAATATATATATGAGGGTACTATATTTTTTATATATTTTTTTTTTTTTTCCCTTTCGCGCAGGGTTTGGCTGATAAAGACTGATTGTGCTTATTGTACTTATTTTCTTTAAGCTACTGATATTTTATATTTTATTTCAACTGTATTTTTAATAGCTGTTCTGTTGTTGGTCAGATGCGTGTCTGTATCTTTTGATTCTGATTTAAGAACCAAATTATTTAGTGCAAGTGTACAGGATGACAAATTGTGTGTGTGTGTGTGTGTGTGTGTGTGTGTGTGTGTGTGTGTGTGTGTGTGTGTGTGTGTGTGTGTGTGTGTGTGTGTGTGTGTGTGTGTGTGTGTGTGTGTGTGTGTGAATATATTCTAATAATAAAACCATCACATCCAACTGTGACAAAAAGGGAAATTTCTCGTTACTAAATAAAGCTGTACGCCCAAACCAAAAATTGTCTGATTTAAAACACATCTGTGCACTGTATTTTACATACATATTTCACACCATACAAAATCTCATTCCAGACTTCTTGTTTATTCATTTTCATCAGCTTCTTCCTTATTTAGTTGTAGCTATCCCCTTGAACATAACTTATGGGATGCTTTTAAGCTGTAGTTAAATTCAGATGCTCCATAGGGTCTTCAAAAAGCTCATATCCGTCCCTGGACTCCCTGTGTGCATTAAGGAGTTGACAGTCTTCTTAGTTGAAATAAGTGGAGTGCGCTGTGAGTGATGGGTCTCCTTTGTCAGCGGCAGTTTGAGCTGTGCCTGGCAGTTTTGGGCCAAAGGAACAGCACAGATTACATTAACATCAGTCAAGCTGTTGTCAACCCGCTGGGACACAAATAGGACCTTATTGATGCATAATGTAACAACTTTTCATCAAATGGGCCTCGAGAAAGTGACATGTGCGATGTAGGTAAGCCCTGTGCCAAAAATTATCTCCCAACCACAGAGTCACTCAAATGGCAAATATTGATCTATTCATGTGGTTCATTTTTACATTGAGGTGTATTATGGTAATACAGATATTGGCTATTCAGAAAGGAAATGCAAGATTTAATAAATAGCGGTCAGTGGCAGAGTGGTTAGCAGCAGGCAAGGAGATTGTGGGAGATTGTGACCTGGGCCGACTGCCAACAATCTTTCTGATTAGAGCCAGTATGTCCTTTTGATGTTAATCTGTTTTTTCAGCTACTCTGGGTGCCCGGTTGTCCTTATAGAGGCAAATATAGGAGAAAATACCGCCCATATTGCTCCTAGTGGTTCAATGAGTGTCTGGAAGTGTTTGTCTGAAAGACCTGTGACTGGCTAGAAACGTGCTTTAAAATAAAACGTGTTATTTGTTGTTCTAGATATGTAGTCTGCCTCAGGTTTGTTAGGTTCCTATGAGGAGGGTGCACTGCAAGCATCCACAGCCAATAGAGTAATACAAAAAATATATTACTATGTGTGTTAATAGGTGCGTTTTTTTTTTTTTTTTTGTTTTTTATTGTCTATTTTACTAGCACCACCGAGTAAATACATTGTACCATTATGATACCATTATAATTTCACCAGTAGCTTAAAAACCCACTTAGATTTTCACATGGTTGGTATATTGACAATAAAGTGCAGGCTTATCTGTTAAGCCCTGGCTTGCAATGGTGCATTTGACTGTGTGGATAATCATGTATTGTAATGAGCGCCTGCCACACTGCCTTTTAATCATTGTGTTATTAGTGGTCACACACAGCAGCCATGCATTAGGCTGAATATTTCATGATGATGATGAGCGGGGCCCGGATGCATTCTGACCAATCACCTCTCCTCTTTTTATCCACTTTAAAAGCACTGACACCCTGACAGTTGTGTAATAGAGAAAACAAAGCTTCTGACCTGCCCTATGCAAGCGGGCGGAACCAGACGGGAGGGAAAAAAATCGTAGAAAAACTATGACACAAAAATTGCACAGTGTGGTTTGATCACCGCTGACACTGCCCCACTGCGCCTCTCCTCCCACTTCAGTGCACTCAAGTTCACATAGACTGGCAAAATACAGGTGCAGTGAGGAACAAGGGGAGTGGAACCCAAGAAAACGGCATTTTACGGGAAGAAAGAACCTCCTCATGATCTGCACCTTCACAAAGAATAGAGGCGGAAAGTTACACTTGTGTTGAGAGTTAAGTTTGTGCTCAGACTGATTGAGAAACTTATGCTTGACAGAACTAAATAAAATATGTTCTGCCCAAGGTAAGGATAAGCAAACTAGAAATGGTAGCAGTGATTTTTCTGCTACCGGGATAGAAATATAAGAAGTCAAGTTGAAACATGAAGCTGCAATCAAAGTCTGGTCCAGTAGCAGCAGAAAAGAACTCCTCCTTATAGCATCTGTCCTTGGCAATCTCACCTCCAAGTCTGAACAGCAGGATGCTGTTCTTACAGAACAGTCAAACTGTGAAAATCCAACTTAACCACCTGTCGGCTGCATGTATTTTTTGATTGATGAGTAACTGAATTTAAATATACATTTATAATTTGATAAAAGTATAAATAAGATCAACTAAGTTAAAGACCAACTTCATTTGTAGCAATGACTGCCAGCCTTCATCTGCATGTGTAAGTAACTGCTCCTTGAGCTGTTTTAAGAAGATTTGTATTGGTTTCCTGTCGGTGAAGTGCAAAGACAAAGTGTTTTCCATGTGCAACAGTGTTTTGTCTCCTCCCGCGCTCACATGAGTGTGTGAGGCAGGAGGACAGGAGCTGAGGACAGTTCCCGGGAGTGCGCACACCAAGCCCCCGGGCCTCTGCAGCTCATAAACAGATGTGTCCTTGTCCCCAGCCAAGCACAGCCACTCAAGTGGCAAAGCAGGGGCCCAATAATTGTGAAGAATTGAAAGCTAAATATTGGCTTTATCTCCTCAGTAATAAAAGGGCCATGAAATTGATTTAATGCTGCAGCGCTTCTCTTGGGTGGCTTCTTACAGTGTGAGCACAAAACAATGAGCAGCAGCCATCTATTAATTAACCCACCTAATCCTGCAAAGTTAATCTCTCACCACAACTTTGCCCGCAACTAACTTCCAAGCCACTGGGTCTACTGGGGGTGTCATGGCAAAGGCAATGAGGGGAGCCCAGAAAGAGAGAGAGGGGAGGGTGTGACGGCGCGAGGAAACACAGGATAGTGTGGACATCATTAACATAGTGTGATTTGTGTTTTCACAAGAAGAGGCAGAGATATAATTTGAGCTGTTGGAAGTAGTTAGTGGTGTCTGGTGCAGCCAAAATGCAGCTGACTTTCATTGCTTTTTGTTGTCATTTGGATTCCTCGTGCCTTTTGAACATGCTGCCTCAGTCCCTTTTCTTCTGCTCTGAGCTGTTAGACAGTTGGGGGAAAGTGGCCTTTCTTTTTCTTCTTCACCTGGCTGGCAGTCACAGCATGATGGCACCTCACATTCATGCTCATATTGTGTGGACAGACTTGTGAATTACCTCCTTCTCAGAGCCTGATGAAAAGCTCTGTTTTTCTCTTTGGCTGTGGCTGGGCTGACCCTGCCCTCTCACCTCCTCCTCTGCCTGTGCTCATCACTCTTTGTGTGAGCCCCTTGTGGTGGAAGAGCTGTATAAGGCTGCCTTGGAAAATAGGTCACCCGCTGATGCTCCTCTCACCTCCACAGCATTCAAAAAATAATCCTCTAAGGTGTCCTGTGCCATTTTGTAATGTCTAAAGCACAGAATCGGAAATCGGACCAAAGCACAAGTGAAACGCACACAAGTGCGCACACTTAGCCTAAAAAAACACGTCATATTCAAATGGAGGGAATCTGGTGAGGAAAGCATTTCCTGTGGAGATAATTTTAGGAGTCTGATTAGGCAGGGATGGTGTAAGGCCTAGAGTGAGGAATCTCATCACCAGCGCTAATGACATGCCATTCGTGAGCTGAGAGAGGAGCCGGGCCCAGGGCTTGGACTAGCCTCCGTCAGGCCACCTCCAGCTACCGTGTTCATTAAGGCCAACATTGTAATTACAATTCACTGATACTGCTTTGGCTTAATTACTGAATGATTATTAGGGTGATATTTGTCGGAGTAATCGCATGCTTAAGATGGGGATTTATACTTGTATTCTCTGAAACTCATTTGTCAAGGTTTCCTTTAAATTAAACAGATTAACTAAAACATATTTGAATAGTAAATATTTAAACACTGTTTGCCACGGAGGAACAAATACCACACTTGTTTGTGTAACTGGAGATGACTGTAAAACAAATCAATAGTAATTCCACAGATATCTATCTCATCTGTATGTCTTCTACTTAAATAGCTGGCCAGAGGGAGACTGTAGAGCCCAGCGCGTAACAGTGGCTGGTTTATATTTCATAGAAACTTGCACTAATTGGGATCAGTCTTGTACAAAAAGCAGGAAGAGTCCCCAGAGTTGGGACTATTATGCCGACATCTTTGCAGCTGAGAAGTGGCCATAATCTTTCTTCCAAAGAATGTGACATAAACAGCCTCTGGAGCCGCACTGCCTTTCTCTAATCTAATCAGGGAATTTACAAAGACTGCAAAACTGTGGCCAAAATCACATTCTCTTGTTGTTTGTTGGCGAGGAAAATGTCATGATTGTTATTCATTGTGAATACAAAAAATACTTATTTTCTGTTATCTATCCTGTTCATTTCTGTAATCTCAAAAAGACTATTTGAGTTTTCTACATGGTCTGTGTTTTTTAAAACAGTCAACATTTTGTACTGTTTTGACTCAAAATAAAAACGTGCCCCACATCAGTGATCAGTGAAAGGCTATGCTCTATGTAACGCCATAAAAGCAGTAGCTCCCAACATCCTGGTCACAGCCTACGCCATGGCTGAAGTCTACAGTAACGTTATGGTGCATTAAGGTTTGACTTTGAATTCACGTGTTTAAATGGCACTAGATTTTTGAGTGCGCAAGTTTACATCACATTGAACAGTTGAACAGTTGCCAAAAGTGGTTCTGATTAGATATTGTAAGTAGTACGACTGAATATGTGCATCAGTCTTCTTTTCATCAAGTTAAATCATCATTTTAGTAGTTGGTAAGTTGCGTATTCAAAGCACAGTGACATTGGCACAGCCCTGGCACAGTCTGTCAGGATTCCCCGTTTTCCAACATCTGTAGTAGAGTGTAAAGCTCGCTGAGTTGCTTGTGGCCATATTTGAGTCTGTGTGTGGATCAGTGGCTCTGCAGGGCTTTGGAATATCACAGTGGCTTCTGTAGCGTAGTGTGCTGATAGATGTCGCCCCTGACACAGGCCCCCGTCTTCTGACAGCTATAGTTTCATCCTCTGCTCTGAGCGCTGCATCTCCGCACTGGGATCCACTCATCCATATGCGCCTCTGTATGTGTGTGTGTTTGTTATAGGCTTCCCAGCGACGGCGTACGGACCGGTGGCGGCGGCGGCAGTAGCAGCGGCGCGTGGCTCAGGTAGGGGGGCCCGTGGAAGAGGCGGATACTTGGCGTACCCACAGAGCGCAGGGCCAGGTAAACGCTCTGTCCGTGTGCTGTGTGCAGGCTGCTGCTCTCTGCTTCTCCCCATAGACACCGTCCCCCAGGCCCCTGCACCCACCGCCCCTAAAGACAGATAGACAGGGCAGCACACACACAGCGGATACACAATCTAACACAGCACAGTGTATTCTGCAGGTTCAGTTTGCAAAACATCTAAACTATTAATCATAAAAAAGTTACATACGTTTTTGTAATGCGCCAACATCAAACCAGCAGCATAAGAACACACAGATTACATGATATAGACAAACATAAACGATTCTAACACATTTTCTACTGAATACTACTACTTGAATGGTCTGGTAAGGCTGATTGTAACTCAAAATCATCAAACTCATACCTTTTTATATTGTGCTTACATCAAACCAGCAGCACCACATAAGAACACATAGATTACATTCAAATGATGTGGACAACAAATGATCCCGACACGTTTTCTATTGAATACAACAACTAAACTGATTGTTTAAGATGCATAATGTTTCCACAGTACACACATAGATGGTCACACATCTACTACTCCACATGTTTCAAAGAAATTTATACCTCCTACACCAACCTTTCTTATTAACTTTGAAGTTCATTTACACTAATACAGTTACTCTACAGCTTAAAGGTGCACTACAGAAGTTTTCTGGTAGGGGGCCTCCATCTGCTTGTCTCCATGTCGATGTTATTGTTTGTGTGGATATGTTCAATATTGTAGCATTAAATTTATCTATATCCATGAAAACAATCAGGTGACAAGATACTTCTCTGCAGAGAGTGAATCGTTTTTATGGTATTTTGAACTTTAAATTAACCCATTATAAAATAAACACTAGACAGATAAGTTTTATGCTTTACTATGAAACATTCTTGGCAAAAAAAATTACATCTCCATGGAGTCAAGTAGGTGGCGGACCATCCACCAGAAAAGCTCCATAGTGCACCTTTAAGTTCAGTTTGTACAGTTCTGTACATATTAATCATGAATAATGACCAAACCTCTAAGAACATATAGATTACACTCTAATGTGCATAGTACAAACACATACAAATGTGTCTAATACATTTTCTAATGAGTACTACTACTTCAGTTCTGGTCGTTCTGATAGTACCGTGTGCACATAGTGTCACTACATGCTAACGTCGTTTTGTATTGTTTGTATTGTAGATGTACAAGTCCACATGCTGAAGTACTTGCTATGCAAACCTTTATTAACTTTAAATGTGTTCACACAATAGTAATATTTCACTTGTGTGTTTTCATCATACTGTTTCTACATTTACCACATAGTGGTTACTAAACACTTTGAAACTAATTAGGGCTTATTTTACCTGAGTGGTTGTGGTAGTTGTATAAGCTCCTGCTAGTTGGCCCGTCTTACCCACGTGATTGGTGTTTCCAAAGATGCAATTGGGTTCAGTAGAGAATTTGTCATTTTAGTTTCTCTGAACTTGAATGAATGAGTGAGGCTGAAGACCTGAGTTTGAACTTTATACTAACTCAAAATGTTGCATACTCTCACTGCATCACTGTGCTGACTCTATATTAGCAACTGTTGCATCTGGTGCCTTTCAAACACACTCTGGGGGGAAATTATGAAGCCAAGTGAAATCTAGGTTTTAATATTAATTGCACTTTCACTTAATCACTTAACTTTAGAGGGTTCTCTCGTCTAAAAACCCCAGGTTATAATTAACATGCAGAAATATTACACAAGCGAACAGCCAGTTAATTCCACCTTTTAGCTTATTACGCTTTTTAAATGATTTGTGTAATTTAGACGTGTATGTCTTAATACTGGGCCAGTCCAAAGCTGGACTGTGTGAAGTGGACCCAGGGCCGTGTGATGTTATACTTGGACTATGAGAAAGGCAGAATGTGTGTGCACTCGTCTAATTTGTTGTTCCATTACTTGTACTTTATAACTTAAAGCTGCAGTTTCTGATGGAGGTCCTGACACCTTCTTTTCTCCTTGGAGATGGCATTATTTTGCCTGTAATATTCCTTAGTAAGGCATTACACTATAAATTCTCATGAGTTTCAAATTACTGTTATAGGTGACATTTTGAGGACTTTATACCTCTCAAGAGATAGAAGCAGTGACGTGTGGTGAGGTTCATGGTGAGGCACTGATGTCGTCACAATCAGATTTACAAACATATAAACCAGGTGTCAGAACATTTAGCCCCGAGTCAGTTTCTCTCCCAGTGACTTGGGGCCAGAATAAAAAAGAATTTCAAAATAAAAGTTCCGAAGTCCGTATGAAATAGCTCTAATAGTATGAAATAAAAAGCTGGTTTTGTATTGTTTTTTGTCCTTATTCTGGTTCCCCAGTTTTCAATGGATTGAAGTCATTACATTTCTTACCATTTTGTACGTCTCTGTTTGAAAAGAGCGAGTCTTTCGTCCCGTCTGGAGCAAACCATTTAGCTCCTTCAGCGTTGGTCTCGGTCCTTTAATTATAACGTCCTGCTTTAGAAAACTGCTTGAACTTTAATATGTATCTTCCTCCATTTAAAAAGTAGGACCACACAAGAAGAAAAAAGTGAATTGCTAAAGTTGACTTGCTAACTCTAAATTGTAGTTTGCGGCCCCTATTCTGGGGGAGTTGCAAGAATCCCTGGGCTCACGAGCGCCCCCTAACATGAGGCAGGGTAACTGCGTGCCTCACCCGGTGCCTTTTCACAGCCTTAAAGCAGCAGCGTCACTGCTGAGCTACAGCACAGTCAGAACATGTGAGGCACGAACGGCCGGTGCCTCTCAGCCGTTCGTGCCTCACATGGACTGACTGTATTGTAGTGATTTTGAATTTTAAAAAATAATTAAAATTGCAAAGTTAAATAGAAAATAACTTTATAGTACAAATCATTGGTTAAATATAACCATTTTATTTATTTTTTCTCTGTGATGACCGGCATGCCTCACCTGCCTCCCCTGACCGCACGTCACTGACTTTGGACCATATTCCAGGCAAAACAATCACATCTCCATGAAGACAAGCAGGTCGCAGCCCCTCCTCCAGAAAAGTTACATAGTGCACCAAATTATTTTAGTGAAATCCCTTTGAGCTTTGACCTTAAACAGCTTCCTTAAAATCAGATGGCTTAAATCAGCATGTAACTAATTGAACCAAACCGACCAGTGGTACAGTGTCCAGTGTCTGTGCCTGTTCCACAC
>JAIEZT010001243.1:28998393-29163393 GCA_019594935.1 Periophthalmus modestus
AGCTGATGCAGATGCAGGTGACAGAGTGAACTTCACAGGTGTCACTCCACTCGGCTGGAGTGTTCTGTGTCCCTGTGAGCTCCAGCACAGCTCAAATGTCACGCTTAGATGTGGGCCTTACCTGCAGTGTACACAGACACAGCCCATTCTGCCGCTTTTAGACATCAGAGAGAGAGGGATGGGGAGAAGAGGGCAGAGAGGAAGAGAGAGAAGGGGGGAGGGAGGGTAGGAGAGAGAAAGAGAGAGGGCCGTGTGCAAGCTTGGACTCAGGTGTGCAGTGCCTAAATTGGCTTCGGTCAGTCAGTGATGTGCACAAACTCAGCTGCTGGGGAAAATGTATGTGTGAGCGGCTTTTTAGCTATTGAGCCCTTAAAGGTGTAAAAGGTGAGTAGTGAGGAGTTCAGGGCTGGATAACATTAGTATTAACCAGTCCTAAGTATACTATTGTAAGCCATGTTCAATTTGATCCTAGACATTCAAGCAGTTTTGAGCAATAAATAGAGAAAGAAAGAAAAAAGTCATAGAAAGCAAAAAAAGTTCATGTCAAATTGGCCTCTTCGTGATAATACAGCTGCTCATATTTACTAGTTAAACACACTATTTTTGCCGTGTTTGTTATGTTTTCACTTAACTTAACACAAAATACTCCAATGTCAGTGTTTGCCACTCAGCCCACCTCTCCTTTGTTCTCCTCAAACTCTCTCCTCTCACTTATCTCTTTTCTCCTCTGAAAAAACACAGCGGCTCGTGTGACAGACATTTCCAAATTAAGATCATTATCAATGTAGACCAAATAAGGCGTGTGTGATGCCATGGTGCCTGGGAGCGCTGCGTCTGATTGGCTGCGGCTCTAAGATAGATCAATATGGCTCTTTGTCAGCTCAGGTCTATTTGTCCTGATGTTAATCTGTGCTCTGAGGCCACAAGTGCTCTACATGTACACGCCGGTCAAAAGTTTCACAACACCTCTGCTTTTCCAGTTATTCATAGATTTATACAAGAAACAATGGCAAAAGGAAGTAATAAACTGATATTTTTTTAATCTGTTGACAGGTAACGTTAAACCTTCTTTAAACAACTTGAGTCTAATTCTTGAGTCTAAGTCAGGCCTTTGTATCTGGTTTTGGTCGGACAGATCAGGTTGTAATATTGTAGCTGTTATTATAGTATGTGGCATTGGCTCAAACAAAATAAAAGAAGTTTTGTTGTATTTAGTGCAGCATCTTAAGCAAAGTGCCTGTTCTTTCTGTGTGTCTGTATGTGTGTTCCCGTGGAGAGGTGTGGCTCAGAGGGCAGATTGTCCCTGTGCGCGGCCCGGGCTCGGCTCACAGCTGTGGGGAGCAGATGCTCCGGGCTGCAGCTCAGGCCTCAGGGACCAGAGCGCTCTGCCCTCCAGGGGACCACACTCTGTCTGTGGAAGAACACTGCACTGCGTTTGTCACATGCTAAAATAAAGGCCAACGCACAGCAGAACGCGTCGTGGCTCTTAAAAAGGCTTTAACACGACTCAGGCAGTGTTTTAAATAGGAGTTTTATCTGCTGATTACTAAAATAACAACATATTTTGAGTAATCTCTTAAACAAGACAATCACAGCCTGCAATTTTACAGATTTTTGTTAATAAAGGAGCTGCTGTATTTGGTGGCTGAATATACAATTTTATCAACAGTAGAGTTAAAATGTTGTAGTGTAATTGCTTTGGCATAAATCAAAGACTTCATAAATAAGATCCACATATCTTATCTTATTTTAAAAACAGTTGTATTCCCTGTTCAAATATATAATAGTTGGATAAAAATGATACACACTCGTGTATCTCATGTAGATACTGTGTATTCACTGCCAGCGTAGTTAAGTTCACAGTAAATGTGAGACTGTGCTAATCCACATTGAAGTGATGAGTAAACTTTGATTATAAATGCTGTAGGGGAGTACTGTAAACAAATCAATTGTTGAGGCTCTGAGAAGAAGAGGAGGCAGCCCTGGCAGCAGCACTGTTTATGGAGCTGAAGCAGACAGACATTTTGTGGGCACTGAGCCGATCAGGTGGATGTGCCGTAAGTACGACCATAATACCATGATGCAAGTCAGTGTAATGCACTATATGAAAACCCAGTATCCTTAGAAATATTATTGGGCACATAAGGCAGAGACTGTTTACAAGAATAAGAGAGGGTTTTCATCACTTTAACGTGCATTTATCAGTGATTATAGCATTTGACTGTTAATTTCGTTCATTGTTTTGCATTTTATAGATTATTTGATGATGAAGACTCATTTGTTAATAGCAGTGGTGTGCCGTCCCTGCTGGCCCTGACATTTCAGCAAAAAAGTCTAAAACTAATTATTTTATTACATCAATTACTAGAATTCTCTCAAAGATAACATAAATATGAGTGTCGTCTCAGATTTGATAGTACTGTAGGAGTTACATGTGCAGAAATGCCTTCTCTTTCCTTGGACCTTCTGTTTGCTTCTGGCCCTAGCATTAAAAATGATCAGTCAGATTGTCCCTTTGCAGTTGATTGACAGGCAGACACCTGTACTGGTGCATTGACTTTGTCCTGCCCAGGACAGCTGTGTGCTGGGCCCTGTCCTGTCATCACTATACAGGCCACTAGTTGGCGCCAGATTGTTTGTCTGCCTGAGTGACTATACTGCTAGTCTGTTAGACTGTTCTGTTTTTGGCGGAGTTTGATAGAAAAAGATAGAATATGCTTTCATTTGGAAATAATGGGATCATTTTTCAAAGAGAAACAGTTTCTGTTTGTTATTTAAGTTAGAAGAGCATCTAAAACAACCAGGCTACTCTAGTCAAGGATTTACTGACACTCAGACCTCATTGAGCACAGAATGAATGAACTGCTGGATTTGTGGATTTATTCTTCATGGTTGGATTACACATTGGATGGTGACATGTAGGCAACATGTGTGAGTGAGGTGCGAGTGTATCATACGGTCTGTGTGCAGGAACTTGGATTATAGCCTAATGAGAAAACAAAGTTAAAACATGTTGTTGTGCATTCTGACTCGGCGTGTGTACTTGTGTGCTCGTATTAATCAGCTGATGCATTGTGATTGGTGTTTTATGCACTTAAGCAGTAAGATAGTCACTGAAGTCAACAAATGCACTAAATGCTGTGGAGAATCAGCAGTGCGTGTGTTCTACGTGCATTAAACTGGGTTGGCTCAGCCCTGCGTCAGTGCCTCCTTCAGCGCAGCTCCGCAGGTGAGCACACAGGCTGAGAGGCTGTATATGGTCACTGAGGCTGTATAGCGTAGGTGTCAAACTCTGGCCCGCGGGCCAAATTTGGCCCGCAGTGTAATTATATTTGGCCCACAAGGCAATTTCAAATTAATATTAGAGCTGACCGCTGGTATTATACGGTGGCAGTGCTGTAACACCGCATTCACTGCTTATACTACAAATCCCATAATGCTCTGCTGTTGTTTTGGAGTGTCAGTTAGGACAGAGGCAGACACGCCCCCTGTTCTGTGTCAGTAGCGTCTATGGCGCATGTGTCAGACACAGACCGCAGGCCGCAGCAGGCCAGCAGCCGCTGCGGCCAATACACATTTCCCACAATGTAGTATGGGAAATGGGTAATGCCAAGAATATGGACATGGAACAAAGGCTACAGAAGGTGGAAGAATTAAAACAAGGTCTTAAATCTGCCTGAGCATGACAGAGGAGTTTTTGGCGTTACGTCCTATGCGTGGCACAACTACAGGAGATGATCTATATGAAGAGGTGTCAAGATGTGTAAATGAGATGGAGCTGCCTCGGGAAAAACTCGTGGGTTTGACAACAGACGGAGCACCTGCGATGTGTGGACACAGGAGTGGACCGGAGGACACGGGAGTGGACCGGTGGACACGGGACTGGACAGGTGGACACGGGAGTGGACCGGTGGACACGGGAGTGGACCGGAGGACACGGGACTGGACAGGTGGACACGGGACTGGACAGGTGGACACGGGACTGGACCGGTGGACACGGGAGTGGACCGGTGGACACGGGACTGGACCGGTGGACACGGGAGTGGACCGGAGGACACGGGACTGGACCGGTGGACACGGGAGTGGACCGGTGGACAGGGGTGGACCGGTGGACACTGTAGTGGACCGGAGGACACGGGAGTGGACCGGTGGACACGGGGCTGGACCGGTGGACACGGGACTGGACCGGTGGACACGGGAGTGGACCGGTGGACACGGGAGTGGACCGGAGGACACGGGAGTGGACCGGTGGACACGGGAGTGGACCGGAGGACACGGGAGTGGACTGGTGGCGAGGACACGGGAGAAGATCAGGAGGAAAACGTGAGCTGACAGCTTCTCATTGTGTCATACACCAGGAGTCGATGGCCGTGTCCCAATTTGCCCTAAAATGCTCTGTTCATATGGCGCATTCGGGCAGTACTTCGACACGCACCTCGAACAGAACATCGAACGGTGCATTTGGCGAAATGGGACACGGCAGTTCTGTGGTAAAGCCTTGAAAATGGAACATGTCCTGAGACCATCACGCTGCAGTTAACTTTATCAGAGCCATAGGTTTAAATCATCGCCAGTTCAAAACATTTCTGAGCGAGTTAAACGGAGCTGGTGATTTGTTCTGTCACACTGAGGTGCGAGGGATAAACCAGGGAAACGTGCTGCAAAGATGTTTGAGCTGCGTGAGGAGATGTGTCTGCTCTTGGAAAACAAAGGGAAAGACACAACACAACTCTGAGACGAAACGTTTGTGTGTGAAATGTGTTTTCTGTGACATGACGAGTCTGAATGTGATGAACCTGCAGCTGCAGGTCGGGGTCGTGTCTCTGAGATGTACAGGACAGAGAAGTTTAAAACCAAACTGACTCTGTGGGAGGCACAGAAAGTGTTATTTTTCTGTCATCCATAGATTTTTGCTCTTTATTTTATTGTATTTCAATCCAATTATGTTTTAAAAATATTTCAGTTGAGTGACTGATAGAAAATTGCTGATATTATGTATTTCTTTGAAGTAAATTTAGCTTACTTTTGTCATTTCCCTGAGAAAATATACTGATGGTGCCTTGAATAATCCCGCTTCATTCGTTTAATGTGCAGGTTATGGGGATTTTTATGTAAAGGAAGTTTGTCTTTTGTGCCTGTTTTATTTTATGAAAATAAAAAAATTACTGACGGAGCCATAAGAAAATATTGCTTTATTTATCCGATCATATAGTAATATATTTGTTAGTTTTCAGTAGGTTCAATTAGGTTCACTAGACTATGTGCAGTCATTTTACATTTTTTCAATGAACATTCGATCAGTCCGGCCCTCGGCTTGTAGCTAATTTTTTCATTTGGCCCCCGGTCCATTTAAGTTTGACACCCCTGTTGTATAGGCTCACATCTGTAGACCGACGTATAGTTACATCTGTAAATCTGTGCTCCTGGCCCTGGTCTCGAGGCCACGGTCCGCCACTGGTGAATAATGTTCCGCAATGCATTTTTACAAACTAAAACTTGTTTAAAAATGTGAGCGCCAAATTATTTTCGCTCTAGACTCAAGTAAACAGATATTTTACCCTTTTCCAGTATGCACAGGCTCATTGTTGTCTCCCTGGGATTGTATCAAAAGTGAAACTATTTTTTTGCCCTTGCAGAACGTTCACATTGTTGACCACAAGCAGGGTGTCAACAGTCACAGTGCTGTTACTCTTTCTCATGCTTCTTTTAGATCATACAATTCTTTTCTGTTCTATTTATCTATATTGAATGATACTATATTTTTAGCTTTTCAAAGACACTTGGTAAAATATTGATGTTAGGACTTGCCATCAGTCGTCTGTTTTACCATTTCAAAATCTAAGCATGATTCACAAAGCCGCCTATAGCTAAAAATAATTCTCAAACGTTACAGTTGTTGCAGGAGATAACATGACTGAGAGATATTAGATATAATTCATTGCGTTCATTAAATGCTACCAGTGTCGCTCGTGGGCTCTTCTTCACTCCATGCAGGCTTGACCAGGCATGTCGGAGGAAAAAATGGTGTGTCCAAAGCGAAAGGCCAGCGCTGTCAGCTGCGTGCCTCTTCACAATGGGATAATCTGGGGCGACTGTCGATAACTGCCTGGCCTTTCTGCGCTGGGCCAGAGCAGAGCCACATAGAGCCAAATCTACATTCACGTCTCCACAGCCCGCACCTCCTCGCCTCTGAAGCAAATGAGTTGCACTGATTTACCACACTGTTGCATATTGTTCCAGTGTCAGTCCTTCGCCCTGATGTAACTTCTCCTCAACCAATGCCCAGATAAGAACGTACAAATCAATAGCTCTGTTCAGTTTGTCCATCAGTGAAGACGAGAGGGCATAAAATGAAAAGATAGACAATACTAATAAATAAAAAACACAAGCCTAAGTATGGGTGTGTAAAAGCACAAAGAAATCATCTGTTAAAATTCATTAGCCAAGCTTCTGTGAACACAAAATGACAAGACATTAAATATGTATTATTTATGAAATGTCGGTGCTCTCTGAATAGGGTGTCTAGTGCTGTTAATTACTCAGCCATTCATTCAGAAAAGATTATTTCAAATGGAAAGTGAAGGCAAGGCTAGACAGCAAAAGAGCTGTTACTTCTTTTCCTTTCACGCTATTTTTAAATGACATTGGTGAAAATGGGGAAAAGCTAATTATGGTACAGCACTAAGATTCGAAGCTAATTTGAGCAGCAGCCATGTCAGGTTTATTGACATCTTGTGTTGGAGTGATGTGGTTTGATGGCCTCTGAGGGGTTGGCGCGGAGGGCGACGGGGGACTGACTTGCTCCATGCAGATATGAGAAAATCAACTGTTGGGAATAGATTTTTAGAAGCGCGTATTCCCAGGACGACCTGGTTGTTGACTGCCGAAAGAGCAAGCTAATTCATATGTATTCAGGGAGGCTGCTTTGTGGAGCGTGTGAATGGATTAATCTGCCAGTTTTGTTAATACTATTGTTTGGATCACATGTGCTGCTTTTGTTATCCAGATTTTTTATTGTTGTATTAGACAGATCATTTTCATTACAGGAATGATGGTTGAGAGACAGACTAGATGGAAAATAGAATTGAGTGACGTAAAGGTATCGTGGAATATTGTACTTTCCGAAGACAAAAGATACTGAGAGTGACTATAAAAATAATGATTGTTATTAAAGCTGTGTTTAGCCAAGACCCCACTGACAGTTTCCCCTGATTTTTACAGTCTTAGAAACATGAAAAACAGAACTAGATCATTTCAACAGTTTTGCAGTGATCCAAAGTTATTCCACACTTACCTCAAACATCCTGAATGATTGCAGTGAGTTTCTAAATGCTTTTCACAACCCTCAGAGAACAGTACAAAGATTTGCTGCGACAATAAATCTAGCTGCAACTAGCATGCTAACACATACTTACTGATTATCGGACAATAAAATGCTTTCAAATTAGATGCAGACAGCGAACAACTGACTTATTTTGACCTCTACTACTTATACAATATGGACAATACAATACTGAAAATACAATATATCTGTACTGGGGCAAGACAAATTTTGCTCAAATATGTGGGGAAAATAAAGTACAGGACTTTTAAAAACGATACTACATTCTGTAAATAGACAACATATCGATTATAGTCATTTTTGAAAAACTCATTCTGTCGCCACTGTTTGAACATGATAAATGGTTTAAATGTTCAACTTGTGTTTCCCACTAAATATATACCACTACATCTTTTTGCTGTTGCACTTTCAAAAAGAAAAACACATTTTGTCCCAAGCCAGGGAGTCAGATACATTGTAGAGAGTTGTTTAATGTAACTCAGTAGGAGGCAGTGAGCAGATGGTATTATCCGAAACACTGGTGGATCTTTCATGGTCATGACGCTGTAGTTGTGATTTTAGCGTTCAGAGCGCTGGAGTGTGTGCTGTGCCTCTGATACTGTGGAGTGTGAATAATTCTGAGAAACACCAGTCGCACTGTGTTACAAAAATAACTAGTCACAGCAGTAGAACAAGCTACTTCATTGATCCACTGCCTAAACTGCACTTCTCTCAGACTTGTAGGAAGCGCACATGCCTTTGTTTCCAAAAGAACACTCTAATTAAAGGGTTTGAAAGATATACTCATAGTGCTATTGACAGTCCAGACACTATTTATTTGTGTCCATCCAATCACAGCTGTACTTTAATATTTCTATCTAGTGTGTGTAGCGTTTTCAGCCTGTGAGTGGAGTAAGTTTGATCCCAGGGTCTTGAATTGGACCTTCTCTGGACAAGGGCTGTTTTTCAAAATTGTAGGAAAAGACCACATCTAAGGCAATACCCCTCTCTTACAATCTTCCATATTTTTGTTCATTTGGGCAATCAGTTTATTCTTAAATTACTTCATGATCCAGTGGTAAAATTTCCTGAAAAATCACTAAAAGCTGCTCACAATCACACACAAAATGTCTTCTCCATGGCTGAGTTTTAACACTGCACTGTCCTTAAGACTAGGAACACTGTATTTTATATATTATTTACTTGCATATTTCTGTCGTTCATGGAGAGCCCTAGAAAAACATCCTTACTTTAAAATGTCCTCAAAACTTGGATCGCTAACTGCGCAAGTAAAAAAGTTGGTATTGTACAAACTTGCAAACTCCTGACCATATATTTAACCATTCGAGTCTCTTCAGGCCACTGTGCAGTGCTATATTTTATCATCAGCCTGATTAGTTTTATTTTCCAACTCAGAGCTAAACGGGAGCGGCAGTGCTTTCAAGCTCTGTGGATCCTCCTTAAAGGCAGTCACCTGGCAAAGTGGGACCCAGCTCGGGGCATTTATCCACTTAAAGAGTGCCACCCCGATGATGTCAGTAACAGATGACTGCGAGACACCCCCGTTCTATTGCCACGCTGCGGCTTTGGTCACCCAGGGCAGGAGGCAGCAGAGGCAGTGGGGGCATGGGCAGATAATTATCAGTATAAATGAAGCCCCACGAACGACGCGCACTGTTGGGTACCCTGATCTAGTCTCCAAGGCAACCTCAACACACTCATTTGTTTTGTAGATGAGTAATTACATCCAATTAGTGGCCAGTGGAAAAAAGGGAGTCCAAGAAAGGGCCATTGTTCTGGATAGATTGTGTGAATATTAATAGTAGGGCGGTGGGTGATATGATGGGTGATAGTGGTGCAGCTGTGAGTCTGCTCTGCCCGGTCCAGTCCTGCACGGTGCATCAGGTGAACACTGATGAAAATATATGGCTCAGAGTGAGACACAGAGAGACTGATCCAGCTGCCTGCCTCCACACAAGCCAGACACTTTTTACACAAGCCTGCCACAACACACCTGCAAACTCCGAAACTTTAGGAAAAAATGCAAGAGCAAGGGGTAGTGTAGGGAGGTACAAGTAAAATATGAGCTTAGGCTACACCCAAATTTGGATACTATAATGCACAGTCAAATGTTCATGTCACGTCACGTATTTTTGGCGTGTGCTCAGGTGCATCAAAGCGAAAGAACCATTACCATGAACCATGTGTTTTGTTCCGTGATGTCGTCCTTTAGTTCGTACAATGTAGTTTCTGGAGTTACATTTAAATAGATAATGACAATATCTTGTTCTATACAAAGTACCGCCTCATATCTTTATTATTTACACATATTTATGAGGTAATTTCCATGCAATAGAACATAATGATAGTCTAACACATAAATGCCATGCACAAAAAAGATTTGAATTTGGGACTCAGTTCAGTCGTGTAATTCAGTGAGGCAAATCTTTACAGTGAGTATAGCATTAAGAGTCAGTGTTCTGAATTGAAATGGTTCTCCACAGTCTAATGCAGTCTAAAGTGTATATTCAGTATTATTAGCTCCACATTATGTCAAATGAAACACTGAGTACAAATGTAAACGCGCCTGTGTAAATAGTGTTATGGCAGCACTATTTCACCGCTGACAGCCCCTGGCTCCTGCCTCCGTACTCGTCTGAACTGGTGACACGTTTTGGATGGACTCCTCACATATTTCCAATAACACATCTTGTGCTGTTGTCAAATGCTTTTTCTCCCTTATTATAATTATTCGATTGATCTGGTTCTCCTCATTAGCGAGGCCAATCAATTTGCTTTGACATTTGTCTAAGTGAAGTAAATGCAATGATTGGTTCTCGGGCTTTGTTCAATGTGTCAGCCATTATGTGACGTTACGTGGGAAGCCTGCCGTATTTGGAGCCTATAATTTGATGAGTGGGCACGCGAAGATCAGAGTGACAAAAAGCACTGGCGTAGAGAGCGACGCGGCGCCGGCTTACGTTCCATTTGGCACAAGTGGACTGCCTCACTGTGAATGGGCGGAGGTGAAGTGCCTTTGAAAAGGGCTAATGCTCGCTCCAGGAACCAAATAAAAAAAACACACACAAAGCTGAAGGGAATCCCAGCTATGGTAAAGTCGCCAATCTGAGTCAGCCCGAGTAGATTAGCCAGTTATCAAAGAGGTGCGTAGAGGGGGACGTTTTCTTTTAATTGCACTCCTTTATATGAGCAGCTTCTCTCAGATTAAGGGGGCGAGCAATAAATGTCACCGAGACTTATTGCTGAATGACATTTGCTAAACTGTTGATAATCCGCCATCTGTGTCAAAGGAGGGATCTGTACAAAGAGGCCAGAGACAACGGGCTCCCAACACTTAGGGCTCTCCTATTATCAATAAATAACAATATGTACTGATGCTGCTGGTCAGCTTTAAATGGATTATTGATTGTTGCTGGGAGTCTCTTTGGTGCTAATTGACAGCTTTCTTCAGATATGTTGTCCAAGAATATAGCTTTGAAATGAGAAATATATTGAGCTCCATTTTAGTGATGTGACATGCTTCAATGAATCAAAATATAAGACACATGTCAATTAGGCAATTCACAACATTGATGATGATCATTTCTGTACACACACATCACTTACTGCATCTTAGAAAATAAAGCTGAATGTTCTTTTTGCGCTCGTCCTGAACAGTATCGTAGTATGCATCTGCTTAAAAAGGTTTTCAGTAGCAGTTCTTCAATTGTTATGCTTAGAGTTTGTATGCACTATTTCATATTTGACATATATAAACTGTAGCACACTGCTTATTATTTAGTAAGTTACAGTGGACAATTCTGTGATATTCTCAAAAATACAAGTTACAATATTTGGGATCAATAAGGTATCTATCCATCTATCTATCTTTTTATGTATATTTCTATTTTACTTTCTATCTTCCTATCTATCTTAAAACACAGTGTTTCCATACCATGATGAAGTAATACATGTTAATATAAGTTAATACATTCGTAACTGCTCTCATTGTGTTGACTTTTGCCATTGACAGTGTTGCTTGTTAAGCTTGTTTGTGTGTTCTTCTCAAGTATCACATACAGTATAGGGCTAATGGGGCAGGAGCTGCTGGGGGGAGGGCAGGGAGGGCTACACTCATGCACACTGTACATGGACCACCAGAGCGCTGGGACGCACCACTCACTCAATTTGGACTCACTTGACTTGGACTGTTCAAAATAAAAAGTAAATACAAGAGTTGATTTCCCCAATGATGGAGTCCCTCCCTCCACCTCCCCTGTACCCTACTGTATCTCCCAGGCCTCCCCGATTATGGGTTTTACTCTGCGCCCAGTGACCAGAGGGGGGGGCCCTGCTCCTTTGCTGACTATGCCTCCCTGGGGCCCCAAGCGGCTCAGATGCTGCACAGTGAGCATGCCACCTCCGCCTGCAACTCCCCCCTCCAGCACCTACACAGCCCGGATCAGTTTAAGAACCCAGGTTTGTATCTGCACACCTGCGCATCACCTCTTTGGACTTTACGTTTGACTCATGACATCTTCTAATATTCTTTTATTTTGACATTCTCCTCTTTTTCTTCATAAACCAAACAACAGCCTTCAGTATCTTACTGACAAACAGCACTGCATGATTCTTCTTTTCATTTCTGTGTTTCAGCCCCCTGCTTGCACTTTAGGGGCCGACACATACAGAATGTAATTTTTCATTTGCATGTGAACAAAATGGTCTCACAGAGAACTGTGTTATACTGATTACTTAAGAATTCAACTGTAGACTAATCTGTTGTGCTTAGATTACCTGTAGACATGCTTTAATATATTAACATTTTGTCTTAAAACATTTTTCCATTTGTGTATGTGTTTGTCTACTCTGTCAAACTTGCCAGCTTTCTAAAACCAATAAGGAAGACTGTATACGGGTATTACTTTATTGGCATGCAGTAGCAGTAGTTTTAGATGTAGTAGGCTAGTTGCATTTCTGTACATTTAAGTTAAAAGGGACCATTTAGTGTAGGTTTAGAAAATATGGGATGTGTTGACTTCATAGTGTATTCAAAGTTAATACTAAACCACTGCTAAAGGTGACCTTGGCTAATTCTGGAAACCACTCTCGGGTTGGTTCAACTTTTCTCAACTCAATATTTTTGTGCAGCTCTTGTCTAAGTAAGAGCTGTCCAAAAGCACATGCCTTAAGGTCAAGCAGACGTCTCTCTTTTGTTCCAAATGAGTTTCTGTTGTGCCTTTAGTCATGCAGCTATGACTTTTGTATTTCTAGGCCACCGCAGTGGATTCTGGTTGCAAGTGGCTTTAAGCAGCGACCTCATTTTCACACTTAATATCAGAGTCAAATGGGTCATGTGTTTTGTCCAGAAACACTTTGGAGCTCGCGACAAGTTATCTCTCCCTGGACACTCATATCCACCTCAGGCTTATGCACCTAAATCCTGCCAGAGCCTCTATTCAGCGGGTGCCATTGTGTCCTCACCTCCAATTCAATGCCCTAATACTGAGAATATTGAAAGAGGGCTGCCCTTCACCCTTTTGGCTCCAAAAGACTGTCTGGGCTCTGTGCATTACACAATACTGGCCTTAGCAGCTCAAGGACAGGCCAGGCCCCTTCACGCTCCTAAAGTGGTGTCCAGCTGCCCTGGGCGTACGCTGCCATTTCAGCCACACCGTGTGCATTAGCTCACAGAGGCACAACAACAAGTCTTCAGGAGATTCAGGAAGAAATGTGATGATTTGGGAGAAATGTAAAGAGAGGGTTGAGTTTGCTGCGCTGGCTCCCTGTGTCAGCACTGCAAATAATATGAGCAGACTATACCCTCCACAAACACCCAATATTTTGTGCAGTGAGACTCGGTGATGGACTCAACTCACTGCTCTAATGTAGAAAGAAATTATAATGTACAAAGTTATTTCATATCTGTGTTTAAATATCCATAGATAATAGAAAGTCTATATATAATTAAACATCATTGTGAGGTCTTGTCAGTACAAAGCTCACAGCTAGTTTATTGTTTGTGCCAGTTCAAAGCCTGGATAAATGAACATGGTTGTATCAGGAGGGCATCACATCACACGAGGAAGCCACTGAAAAGGGAAAAGACAAAACATCAAATTTGTTTAAAATAGATACTATTCATAATGTATGAGGGTTGTAGTAGTTTATATGTAGGTTTATTTACCCAGCCTCACAGTGACTGCAGTATCTTGCTAGATTAAGTTGTCATTACTGCCAGTGGCTCGTTTCTTTGTATGTGCAGAGCAGCTTATCACAATAGCCCCCACAACTCAGAAGAAGCATAGTGTCTTTACACTTTCATTGTCGTTGTCATTAAGAAGTGCTTTCCAAGCACACATTGCTCACGTCTGTGCTCAAGCTTGGCATTAATGTAAATCGGTGACATATTTTAGAGTAATTTATAGACATTTTGGAGGACGCACTCTGGCAGCCGTGCCAAATGTTCAGTATAAAGTGACATTCATTAATTCAGCTGCTCCATTTTCTTTTACAGAACTTCTCCCACGAGTCGTTTTATCCCAGTCTCCTCTGTCTTATACACCCACTATATCAGTGAAGTATGGCCACATCACAAAACAGTGTTGTGTTGATATATACACAGCAATCAGGTTTAATATTATGTAGGCCAATAACATTGACCTTGGTACCTTATAATGGATGACTGCAGATTAATTGAGTAATTTTATCCTGATTGTTGTTTTGTTGAATAAAAATGAAAAATGTCAAATTGAAGAAATGATTTGAGTTAGTTTGCCAAGACAATCTGAGCATCCCCAAAACACCTGCTTTATACTTGTTATTTCTGGCTACAGACTTGCATCTTTATTTTAAAAGGTAGGAAACAATGCTTGGAAGAAAAAAGAGTGCTAATAAAAAAAATCTCCCAGCCTAGAAAATGAGGAATGCCATTTCAAGTGGAAAAAAACTTAATTATATAATAAGCCATCCTAGTGAGGGCTGTGCTGGCGAGATAAGCTCTGTTTAAAGTCCTTATAGTTTAACAGTGTCAACTCCACTAGATGTGTGTTTAGTGAGATGGCTTCATTTTTCTCGTGTAGCTCACTAGAAAAATGCACACAACCTGACTATGATCGATGAGGCAGCTATACATTTAAGCACAGGGTAGCACACAGGTAAAGTTTGCCATCTAGATTGTTAGGCACCAAAAAAAGGGAGCCACACATGCATGGTTCTCAGACGTTTCACACAAACTATCACCAGGGAAAATATTTGGCTTTCCGAGTACCTCCAGATCTAAACGAGAACTAAAACAGGATTATATCAGATTAAAAATTAAAAACTAAAAGTGTTTCGAAATCGGACTAAACCATGGCTAAACTAGTTCTAATAAAATGTATTTACAAAGAAGCATTGATAGATTTGTCTCTAAATTAAACATTAAACTAGAGGACCTCTAGTACCACCAGAACCGGTCCCTGCACCACCAGTAGTACACAGAACACAGTTTGACAAACACCGCCTTAGATCATTTTTCTTTTAAGCCCATTTGTGATTTTATCAGTGAGATCAAGGGTTACACAAAATGGACTTGTAAAAGATTGCAGCTAAGGAATCACACTGGTACACAATATTTTTCTTGTATGTCGAGCGCTAGTGGCCTTTCAGCAGACATTTGGTTTGTCTAAGGACATTTTATTAGAACATGTTGCTCATAGGGCTTAGGTGCTCAGTCATCTGCACTATTTCTTTTATATTCCTCTAGATTGGGTCCCTGCGTATAAAGTCAGGTCAAACTTTTATAGTCCCCTTCATGCCGCGGTTGCGCTTTATGCTGGAAGTCACACAGGCAGACTGAGCACTGAATCACGCCGCTGACACTGTTTTCAGCCACATTATTTTTAGTAGATTGGGGCTGGTTTCTATGACTCACTGGGTCATATATGAAATAAATGAGTGTGAGCTGTGAACAAGTGCTGCTGTAGCTGGAAGTAGCGAGAGGGGTTATCATCCAAACTTGCTACTCTTAAAGATTGAAGTTTGAACTTTGGTTCTTTATGTGGGACTATACGAAATTCAGAAAAAACACTAGATTAACAGACGGTTACGCTGGATGTAGGCAGACATTACGTAACAGGAATAGATCCAAAATGCCTTCTGTTTAGATCGTAACAATGGCAGATACCCTCACAAAACCATATGGCTCATTTTATATAACTAACAAACATTTTCTAACAGAATTATAAGTATTTTGTTATTTCGTAGTATGTTGTAGTAATTTCACTAAGTATCTTCTGTGCTCATGTTTGTCTGTGTTTTGAATATTTCTTGTAGATCGGTAACAAGGTTCCCCATATAGCACCACTCATATCCCTTTGTATTGTTCTATTCTATCCAGTAGCAGTCGCTTTTGTAAATTCTCTACATTCTGCATGGCAACAGTAGAACATTAGTCGTGTATTAGCATGATCAGACGATTACTGACAGAGTGCCTGCTTTGTGTTATGCATGGATCTACAAAGTGAATGAACATAAAGCATGTCATTTATAACTGGAATATCATACTGGATTCACGCGTCGCTTCTACTTGAACGTATATCAAACCATTCTCAAGACAAATCACCAAGTATTTTCAGACGATAGCCAGAATCCAGTAATCTATTCTTTTATTTAAATTTGTCCATCATTGCTTGCCTTTTTAGGGTGAGTTTGCAGGTTGTTTCTGAGCTGCTGTTGTGTCACTGTGTTTGTATGCAGGCACCAACCCTTCGAGGCCCGGCGGTTTCCCAGGAGCTAACAGTCCCGGTCCAGTAGCTGACCTGTACGGCCCCAGCAGCCAGGAGTCTGCCGTGGGGAACTACATCAGTGCTGCCAGCCCCCAGCCAGGGTCAGGCTTTGGCCCTAGCATCACAGTGAGTACTAGTACAGTCTGAGCTACTGTCATTATGGTTAGCTGTGTCGCAGAGCCATGCTAACGACAACTTAACATTCTGCATATGATCGTGGCCCTGTGTAAAGTGTAACATTTTAGCCTGGATCCTTGAGCTTACTAATGTTTGAATTACTCCTGAAATTAACCATAGAGCCTTATTTTACATTTGACAAGCCATCCAGAAATGACCACCTTTATGGTAATTTGACTATTCTCAATCTGTTATATCTTTGTAGCAGATTTTGTTGTGGATAATGGTATGAATTTCAAGTTTCCCTGCAGCCAAAATATTATAACTTGAACACTTGGTAATTGGTGTACAGGTTGTTTTTTGTTTTACTTTTACAATAGAAAATTTCAGTTTTAGTGTATACATTTTTGGGCAGGGGCAACAAAAATATGGGCATGATATTTACCATTCAAAACATCAAATAAGCCTTTTGTCACTAATAATTTAGTTGGTATATTTTCACACATATTTGATCTCCATTTGCAGGCCAGGGGTGTGACTCTTGCTCACATTACATACTTACATACAAGGAAGTGAATTCAGACAAATTTCAAGTATTCACACAAAATGAAAATAGTCTGTAAAATTATCCTTGCTACTTGCAAATGCAAATTCCCAAACCCCCTTAGCTCCCGCCCTGTCTCACCTTTATGGTACATTTCTGATATTTTTAGCCATCCCTCCCTCCGCCCCAGTGCTGAGTTTTACCCCGTCACTAAAAAAAGGCGTGTGCGTCAGTGTCTTTGTCCAGGTGTTGTTGCCGGGCAGTGCAGGTGCTCCTTCATTTCCTCTGCTTGATCAGTTAGCGTTAGCCGCACATTGATCAGTTAGTGTTAGGCGCACATTGTCATATCAAGTCTTCAGTGGAAGAATATCTGCAGAGGGTGAAGAGGCTGTTTGTGTCCACTGTCCTCAGGCTTTTGTGGATGAACTCACTCTCTCAGCTCTGTGTCACTTCAGGTGACGCTTCACAGCCTGTTAATAACCTGCTCGAGTGTGAGCTGTAGTCACTGTGGCCTTAAAAGTGGGCTCCATAAATTCAGCGAGGACACAAAATATTACAATGATGGCTTCTGAATGATGAAAAATTAGGATCGTTGCCAAAGCGATTAACAGTTTAAAACAAAATATTCTGTCTTTTGAATATGAGAAAAGTCATCCAAAACATAAATACTAGAAGCTGAAAAGCTGAAACATGACAAGGATCATCTTCACTTCCAACACTTAAAAGACATGAGTTAAAATGAATATTCCTTTTGTATTGAGTACAGGTTTCACATCTGCTCATCTACTGGTAAAAAAAAAAAAACAAATAATCTTACAGATGGTAGCTTTACCCCATGTGGACATGTCATTGTTTGTAGCAGTCTTAACAGAAGTAATAGTTTTAGCTACCACAAAAACACAATTGGCCCACCTTATTTTGTTCTAAAATTAACTTTCAGCAATTAGCAGTAATAATCTTAATCATTCCTAGTATCTCTGTGTGTATGACGGCACAGTACCTTTACTGAGCACAGAATTTGAGTACTCCCCCCACCACTGTTTATAATCCTTAAACAACAATTGTAAGTCCCTCTTAGCTCATTGTTGTAAATAGCCCAGAGATCCAGAGCAGCACTCCGGACGTTTTGTTGTTTCCAACGGTCTGTGTTTGGCTCCAGCTTGGGCCTCACTGAATAATTAATCCACTCTTTTACCATCTGAGTTTTATGGCCCTTAGCAAGCAGCAACAGGGCACTTCTCTGAACGGATGTACGGCCATGTTTGTACAGCTTTACATGACTGACTGACCCACACTACAGGTCAGAAGAGTAACTATTATGGCACAGTTTAACTGCTGTGAGAATTAGTATTACAAGTACAAGTTCAGGAGAGCCCTTCTGAATCTCACAGCCCACCTCCTCCTCTGCCTCTTCCTGAGACTCCAGCCACTAAGATTCATTCCCGCCTGGTGTTTGTGTAATGCATTCTAATTAGCTGTATTTTTCTTGGCGTCTCTTTGGAGAATAGGGACATTCATCACTTTTTAGAGTACATTATATCAATCAGTGCGACTAAATGCAGCAATGAGATACTTATAGCGGCAGTTATGCATCAGCAGTACAATCAGAGACAGAGCAGATAATGTGCAAACCGCTCATTTTAATTTTCAGAGCGTCTCAGTAATTGATTTATGAGGCCCGAACAAAAGCAAAGCCAAACAGAAAACTACATTTTATTGGCTTTTTGCTTCCTAAGCAAAGCTGCTCTTATTAATTGCTTTAGGTCCACTGGCTATCTGCCATAATCTGTTGCTCTCAGTTTAGGAAGCAAAATATTTGTAATAAACGTCAGGGCTGGCTCCTTTTCAAAGCAGATTTACCAGCAGATAGTTTACTGATGGAAATGAGCCGATTTGCTTCTGTTATCTGTCGATTGTTGTGGCTGTTTTGTAACTGGATTTCACCACAGACAAGGTATGAAGCTCATAACCGTGAGCCAGTTGTGTGCACATGTGAAATGATGTTAATGACTAGACATGATCATTAGATTTTTGTCTGTTGAGGTCATAAAGTTTACCCGTGAACTGTAAGAGGAGGTAAAGCGTGGGTACTATTGGGACTTAGGAGTTCTGTTTTGGCAGAGAGCTACTCACTTATTTTATTTAATTAAATCCCCACAGCATTTTTTTTTTATCAAAAAACTACAATAAAATCTTTTTTTTCATTCTATAATATTCCACAGTATGGCATAACATGTAGAGAATGTTCAATGGTTTTAATTTTGTATTTCCATGGAATCATGCACATCATCATGCAGGTATGTAGCACCTCCAGAAAGTTACACCGTGTTACTTTAATTAGCTAGTTCATATATATATGTAACTGTTATTATTTAAAGACTCTTGGTCAGTGCTTTTAAGGTCTTTGTAGTTAGAAAGTATACTATTGCCTTCCCCACTGTGGATTTTAGCCTGTGCCTCTTCCCACTGTAAATCCCATTCGCCACTAAATCAAAGCCAGTGCAATAAAGCCGAGACAAGACGCTGCAGTCCAAGAATTGATGGCTCCATTCAGCCCATTAAAACGCGGAAACAGTCAGACTCAAAACACACTTCTAATTCATATTTGCCTCAGCGTGCTCTGGTACTGAACATTTGTAAGCGGTCACATGACATAAGCCCATAGAAAGCCCTCAGATCGAGCGATTTGTCCTTCGCTCTCACGCTCGGCGGCTTTTTATTAATCCCTTTAGCCAATATGAAAACAGTCGCTGTAAAGAAGAAGTAGTAATGAACTTAACTGCCTTTTTTCATGCCAGACAATTAGAGCGCATTTAGCTGATGGAGGTGATAAAGGGAGCTAATCGTCGTTGCTAGTCTTTTCACTGTTGCAGAATTGAAGGATTTTGCAGTGCCCTGACAACTGAGCAACAACACAGAACGCACTCTCAATGGGCAGTATTTCTGATTGTACGTGTTGAGATGAAATCACGGGTGTGGGGTTACTATGAATGGAGCTGAATGTGCGTGCGAGCCCTTGGCTTCTGTAACCTGCCCCTCTGTATAATATATCACATGTTCTGGAGTTTTCTCACTCTATATGTGACTATTTAAGGCATCCTTTACCAACGAGTCCCCCTTCCTCTAGTCATTTATTTTCTCCTCCTACAGTGCTTGTACGGCCGCAGGCATCCATTATCTGCTACAAGGGTATAACACCAACCTGTAAAATATACAACAATAGCCCAGTGCTCCGCTACTGATCAAAATGAATCAACAAGTACACATCCATGCTAGCTGCAAAAATTGATATGATACTCACTTTTCTTCTCTTTTGAATTGCATACTGACAAAAGCACTAACTGTACACTTTTAGGGCCCGTTGATTGCGACAGCTTTTACAAATGGATACCATTGAGCAGGTGGCGGGTTGCCATCTCATCAGAGGTATTGCATTTTATTTACTGTGCCTTTCTATTAGACTCTCTTTCTGTCTCTTGGTTCTCCTAATATGTGTTGAGCGCATTGTTTGTTGTGGTCCAAGTGGCAGAGCTGGTAGGGAGGTGCGAATGTGACAGATGGCGCTACTCTTCACAAGTCCACAGGCCCCTGCTGATTGTCTCCTGACTTATGCTTCAGTAACAAAACCAAAATGGACTGCACTTAGCATTTCAGGGGACTTGGAAGACGTTATTGTCATTGTGCACACACTGCCAGCTCTGCCATCACACAAAATATCTCCTTGTACACCCCCCACCTCTAGTGTCAGTTGTATTCTACTTATATAAGCCTTCACGATCAAGCTTTATTTGAAAAACAAAAAGAAAAAGTTTCATTTCTTTATTTCTTCACTTTATGGCTAACATTGTGTACCCATGCAACCCCTTGTTAAATGGTCTGTGTGATTCACCCTGCATGCATGTGTCTAATTATTACTGTATATTCCTGTATTACTTTGACTTATCTGATAATTATAAATGATATTAGCATACAGGTGCATGGACAAGAGCACAGTTACTAAATTAACATGATGTAGAACCTATTGACGTTTAATTATCTGTATTTTTCACCCACCCAGTCATTCACTGTAATCACATGTCAATTATAAAGTACTGTACAAGGGTCAGCAGTCAAGTAGGGCTCTCTAATGCTTTTGTTGTTAGTGAATTAGTCTCAGTAGTTTCGGAGAAGCAGACAGGAGCACTCCAACAAAAGGCATGAAGACAGCTGCACAACGATTTTGAATCTGTTTAACGCCAGACGAGTAGAAAACCACCACCATTAATGGTCTCCAACATCAGCAGTGTGGGTTTGGTAGAAAAAATGTCGCCATTCTCACACGATAAGTACAGTGGCAAATACTGTGCTATACTACCACTAACTACTGCTACTTACCTACTATTGCATTACCTGAAATCTTACATTTAGTTTTATCAGCATCAGAAGTGCTTTATTTCCAGCTTAATTGTCAGTAAAAAAAAACATATTCACAAACTAGTGGAGCAGTATGTTACAGCTGCATAACCCAATGTTCAAACCACAAAAGGAGGAGATGTGTATTTAAATATGTCTAACTCATCCCTAGGTCTCATAAATCCTTGTGCACATTGTCAATGTGACACATGAAAATTTACTACAATTTAATTTTTTTTTTTAAAACTACGAGCCTTATAACTGGAAGATTAAAATGCATGACTCGTACATGCAGATGGAGTACAGTCGTCTCACAATGTTCTCTCTGGGGGAAAACAAACGTACTCATTTATGAGAAAAAGTTTGAAACCCCAGCTTTAATTGTACCATAAACACTGCTCCGGTCTCATTCTCCCAAACTGTTATTGATAAAAGGTATGTCATGTTTTCATTTGTCACTAAAAGCCTCTTCTCTTGTGTCTCTGTCGCCCAGCAGAGTATATCTGGTGGCCCGGGAAAGACAGGACGAAGTTTCTAATTGGCTTTGTGTGCAGGTGACGCTCTTCAACTTCAACAAGCACTACAGCGTCACTCAGGCAAAAAATACCACCTACGAACAGACGAAAGCACGAAAAAATGAGCGAAAAGTCTCAGAAAAACCACATGAAGAAGAAGAAGAAGAAGAAGAAGAAAAGGCAAATGTTCGTCATCTCATAAAAAGAAACAACTGCTGTACTATAATCCAAACCTCCTATACCTTTACAACCTGGTTTGGTCTGTTTCATTCACCCAATACTCTTCCTCTGTTGTTAGCATTTTCAGCTAGGTTTTAGCGATGTCCTTTTAGTTTCAATCCTTTTATTTTTGTGACTTTATTTGATTGACTTTTTGTGTAAATGTTTGAGTTTGTTTTCTGGAGATTTTATGAAGTGGTTTTAGCCAAGAATATTTGCAAGACATCTTTGTATGAAAAGGTATTGGATGTTTAAACTGAGTCTTTCCACCAAAAAATGTTCAAAATGTGGAATACTCGAAGAAAAAAATGAAAGAAAATTTCAAGAAGGTATCTAAGTAATAATCTTAGTAGCCGTTTCATTTCTTGTGATGTCTCATTGTTAACCATAATTACCTATTTTTGGGCAATACAAAGAGGACTTCAATATTTTTATGGTCCTTTTTTATAAGTGTTGTTTTTGTTGTTTAGAAATATATATATATGCTATAATGAAAATTTCATATACTACATTGTGAATTCAAACTTGAGAAAAAGAAATGTAGCTGTACATATTATTCCAAGTCACTGCATATAACCAACTCAGTGAGAAGAATAGCATATTTTTGTGATGGTCGTGTCAAAAAGAACATGTTATAGCGTGTGAATAGAAGAAAAAGCTGTAAAAATTATTAATCTACTGTTTTTTTGTTTTTCTTTTCTGCTGGAAGAACGGTATCTACTCCACAGACACACATAAACTTGCTGTAAATAGTTGTAAACGTCATTTTGCAAGTGTCATACCAGCAAATTTAAAAAACAAGATTGGTCTTTTTGTCTAACTGTTGCGATAACAAGGTTTAAAAAATCCAAAGCACACTGTAATGAGAGGGGAAGATTACAACTTGAAACATTTTTTGCAGTGCATCCTTTTATACTCTCAAGATTTTGTCACATCCTGCTTGTCGTCGAAACCATTCGAATTCTTTAGAGAAACTGAATATCTGGTCTATAAATCCGTTCTCTTTTTTATTTTTTATGACGTTTAAAACTTTTTGATGCCATACCTCAGCCTAGTGAGTTCATTCTTGGCAGGTATTAATTTATTCAATTTTTTGAAACACTGAAACGAAAAGAAGCAAGGTTTTCATTGCACTGTGAGTAGTCAAGTACAGGCCATTTTTCCTATTTGCACATTGTATATGTTGTCAAAAACTGGCTCTGTGCGCAAAGATAGTATGAAGGATTTCTATGGGGTGAAATAATGTATTCTTGAGTTGTATGGAAACAGCTAGGGGACAAAAAGTAGACCTGCAGGCATTGCCTTTAGATAGATCTTTATAGCCACATTCTGGTCTGGGGAGATGAATATTTATACAGGGTCACACACAATTTAAGTGGTTTGTGTGCTTGATAATTTTACTCTTTCAAACAATGATAATAATATTGAATGCTATCGTCCGCTTTATACAAAATCACTTATGGAATGAATGGTCAGAATTTTAATTTTTCATTTCAAACAACCAGGTAAAGAAATATGCTGGATACTTCTAATGGTAAAATGGAGATGATGATCAAGTAATAACTTTAAAAAATACTATAAAAAATCTTGTAATGTTGAAATGTAAAAGAAAAAAATACAAAACTATAAAAAAAAAATGAAAGATGCTTCTTTGCTGGTTTTAATCAAAGTTTTATTGATACTTTGTGGTTTATATATGAATAATTGTAAAATACTATTAAAATGTACTGTGCATCCATTGCTTTCTTCTCCTCTTCCATCCCCCCTCCCATATCTCCTAAGAATCTCCTAATCTTCTCTTCTTTTGGTTGGTCACTCATGTATTCATTAGTGTGTAAAAAGCCACAGTTAACTTGTAAACTCAGTGCTGTCTTTGATACCAGTGTAGTGATCTATGTTGTCCCCTCTCGCTCTACCTCTCCTTCCTCTCTCTCTCGCACCCTCCTCTTCCTCCTCTTCTATCTCCTGTAATTACAAGTAGATGTTAAATAGGACTCATTATATAATACTCGTAGTGAATAGTGGACTTAGGACCAGTCAAGATAATAGACCTTTCTCAAAACATGAGATTTGCAGACATTTTTTTATAGATCATTGTACTTTTTTTGTCACTCCCAATGTATGTTTTTTCTCATGTGGTCACAGCTAACCAAAGCTCTCATGGATGAACAATACAAGAAAAACTTTTTTGCTGTAAAGGTGGAATTGTACACAAGGCATTATTTGGATCCCCACCCTTGAATGTTTCCAAAAGGGGTGTGCCATACTACCTTAAATCCTGATGCTAGATATGCAAGTGGACATGTGCTTATAATGTCACCAGCAAGTTTGAACCTCATTAACATCCATACATTTTCAAGCCTGCTGTGCCAGTCAGCGTGCTAATTTAAGCCAAGGTTGATTTCACGCTCACCGCCACGAGCTAAAATCAATCCGAACTATGAAATTACAGCAAAATACATGCATAACGCTATTAAAAATTATTGGTTGGATATTTTCCCTCAAGTGTTCCCCAGAGTCAGACCCCCTCTATACACTAAACGCTACACAAAAACAGTGTGCAAACTCCAGCGGCACATCAACTCAGGGTTTGGCCTTTCAATTTCAATTAAAGCTAATTCAGTCTCCTATCAGTTATTCAATTCACTGCACCACATGGTGTCTTTAAATCCAATCTGCTCACATTAATAAAAAGCATTAGTGTCCCTGTTTATAATTCTCCTTTAGTAAAAATGCCAAATGACAGTTTCAAAGATATAAACTATGGAGGTTAGATTATTTCAAAAGCATGAATGTAAATATGCCGTGCGGGGCTTTGTGGGGGCCTGACGACCTTAAACAGGGTTTAATTGTGCAAACAGCCAGGGACTTTTTAATGCGGATGTTTAGGCTACACGTCAAAGCAACAAACAACGAAAAGAGGAAAAGCCTATATTTTATTTTAAATCGATGTAAAAGGCATCTATAGACCAGTGACACGTGCAGTGAAATAGTTTGAAGATTGATTATCCAAACAATAATTTAGTGGCTGCATTATTATTACTGTCATCGTAATCATCAGAGTCATCTTTTCCTTTACTCCCATTCAACAGGAAACTGCAACTCCAACCTCTTTCAGATTACACTTTATTGTTCAACATGTCCCCTATTTTGCTGGTAGCATTTGAAAACATACTCATAAACCGGTCACAAACTCTTCATTGTATAGTTATGCATTTTAAATTTGCTCACAAGCACTACTCTTACACACTGGCGTCCACTGTGCTGCGCTTCATAGCTGGGACTTTAAGGTGGCATGGCTCTGTTACTGTAATTTAAGTTCCTCTCAAACTGACAGCAGTTTACAGCTGATGAATGTTACACATCTTAGTAGACTAGCTTAGCCATCTGGGGAGAGGGGGAGGGATCTGGGTTTAAGAAACATGAAAAAAGTCAAAAAAAGATAAACGTCAACCTGGAAAGTGTTGACATTTGTAGTGTACTACCGTATCCATTTAAACTTGAATCTTGAGGCAAGTGCTAGGCAATGGCCACACCATTATAGAGTCCATTCATGTGTGGGAAAGTCCACCCTAAAACCACTTGTCGCTTTGGACCAGTTTTGTCAATATTAAAGATTTCAAGATTAGCAGAGTTTTTGTGGCGGGCATTTTTACCTGACCGAGCCTTAGTGTGGCCTTATCTCTGGGAGATACTGGACACTGTCACATGACCACAAGTGACTAAAGCTGTAGTCTTAGCCCTTTTAGGAGGTTGCTCAAAGGCCACTTTCCAAAGCGACTCAGAGTAGACGTGTTGTTAGGTGGATTTCCTGTTCAGTCCAATCATGCCATCCCACATTCATGGCAAACAGTTGCAATATATATGTGTGTACAGATTGGTATATATTTGCAATTTCATGCATTTGACAATACTACACTGGAGACCTCAGCTGTAAACCGTATGTGACACACCACCACACAGCTATCCCATCATGCTTAGCTTCACCGTGGCGTGTGTGGAGTTGGGAGCAGACCTCTAGTCGGCCACCGTCGGCCCATTCCTAACACTTGCCCCTGTTTTTTTATGTTCACCAACTTTTTATGGCGAGAGACAGACAGACTTGACTGACATCTGAAAGCATCTTTCAGGTTATCATATGGCTTGCTCAAGCCCTGTTGTAAAATATACGAAAAAATAATAATGATAATAATAATATGGATGGGGGTCTCTCACATATCAAATGTGGAAAGTCTAATTTTATATTTGTATTTTCAAATAATAATATTGACAAAAAATGTCTGTGAAAGGTTTCCATCCTCTACTGTGGTCCAGAAATTGATGTGTCTGTCTGGAAAATAAATAAAATAAACTGAATTGTTATATGACTTGTTGTCACTGTGCTGTTGTATTTTTGCTATATGCACATGATATCTGAATGTTTCTCAGTAAACCCAATCACACGTATGTTGTTGCATGTTATTTCTTAGCACATTACACACCCTGTAATAAGCTGATTACTCAGTATTTACTCAAAACACGAGCCTGTCTTCCTCTCTGCACATCTCCTTAGAGGTCACTCATAAGTCAGCTGGATTAATATAGAGCATGGTGGATTTGAGGAACGTGGGAACAAACACGCCTCAGCTGTGTACTTCTGCTGCCCCTCAGTGGTTCCAGCCAGCGCTTAAAAAATACACTCAACCAAACTCACTCCACATGATTCATTTACTAAAGGCAGGTAAGTAAATGGCAGACAGAATATATAGTCAAATTCAAACTATTCTATAACTCTATTTGTAAAGTAGGCTGTAGAGTCTCTAAGGTAAGTTTAGTGCCGGGTTGGGGATCAGAATTGGTAATGTGCTAGGGCTTGTCAGCGCGGAGCAACACTACGACAGCTTCATCAGTCATTCAGACAGAGTGATCTATAATTCTGACCCAGATCAATACAGCTCCCACCTCACTTTTTCAGCCTCCACTCCTCTCAGCACTCATTCTGTGTAATGGGCGCACTACAGACACCAGGACTGTGGGGTGTTACTGGGAATAGGAGTCTTTCAAACTTCATTAGATCCTCTCCCCAGACAACACATTTTACATTTGGCAACACCTTTGTCAATACTTCAGCTGAACAAAGTGTACAGGCAACAGAAAAATAGGCAGAGTCACAAACCTTCAGCACTTTTACTTACTACATAGTCTACTTTTCAAATGTACTAAATATTATAGCAAAGGTATTATAAGAATATCACTGAAGCGCTCACATTTCAAGGTCATAAGCTCAAACTGCTGGGTAAATAAACAGATGCTTTAGATGCTGTTGTGTATATACCTCTCGTTCAAGTATACTGTAGTCTAGTAACTCCTGCATACTTCAAAAATATTTATGTGGCATGCTGTGGGAAAACTGTTGCATAAAAGCCTAGCTGAATTAATTTAAAGAAGACATATTTATGCTTTTCCGGGTTGGCTTTTTAGAATAAAACTATAACATGAAGGTCATAATTGTGTACATTGTGTTTGCTGTAAACCACAAAATTGATCTAAAGCCACTTAGAAACAAGTCCATTCACTTCCTTTTAAAGACTGCAGGACTTAAAGGACCACTGCATCACTGTAACAAGCAGCACGTTTGAATGTACTTGGTTTTACTGTTGAAAAGAGCTGCATAACATTGTTGGACCCAAGTGCATTTTCATAATTTGTTGGCCTGTGTAATGCATAATACTGAAGCAGCCTGAGAGAGAGAAGAAGAAGAAGAAGAGACATGACACTGAAGTTCTAACGCAAGACATTTGTGATAATGTGATTCCAGTCTAGTCAAGTCCAGTCTGGCTATGTGTCTGTTGTAGGGAGTATTATACCACTGATGACTTTGGCCAAGATAAGCGCTTAACTGGCAGAGTGGGGCTGGCACATCCTAGAAATGCAATCACTCTATCAGTGTCCCTTTAAAAGAATACAGCCTATAATGATGAACATAGTTAACCTTTACTGAGATTGCTGGAGCCTTTCTCAGCTTCTGTGGGGAGGCAGAGATGCTGGATACTGTGGTAGCAGGTGCAATTAGAAAGAAGACTCCTAACCACTCTGCCACTCCTACAGGACCTCTCTTATGTGGGTGTCAAGTCTTCCACCATTAACCTGTGCTTTTCGCCTATCTGTGTTTGTTGGTGCCAGTCCATTTTATGTTTTTACCGAGACCACCTAACTAACTGACCTTTCCCGTCCCCGTGCCTTAATGAAGTGCTCATTAACAGTGGCCCGCCATCAGACACTTGTGGGCCTTAAGCACCGTCGCCGCAAACACAATCAGCGGTCATTACGTCAGCTAAATGTCAGCTCACTCACCAACGTGTGCTAACTGGTCAGCATCAATGCTCTGCAGAGAGAGAGGCTTTAAAACAGGCTTTTGTACAGAGGCATCAAATGCACGTGTGCCTCTGTTTGATATGTGCAACTAATATTTAGGAACTAAAAGCTGAAAACGCACTTATAACCAAAAACAACATGAAATCAACCCAGTGAGGAGTGATCTGCCACAGCCAATGTGTTTGATATGAACTAAACCCAGGTAAATGCACAAGGTTTTTAAGAAGATACAGTGTAAATCATGCAACTGAGAAATGTAAAAGCACATTAATGCAGAGATGTAGTAAATTATTATCTCTGGTAACCTAAGGAAAATGTATAATGTGTACATTTTTGTTAATTATTGCTTCGTTTTGTGTAAGCTCTGCACACCTGACTGGGCGACAGGTGCGTAGGAGATGGAGCACTTTGTATGAAGAATAAAGGAAACTCCCGCACACTGTCTCACTCTTAAAGCAATTTATTCCACACAACGTTTCGGTCGCTCTGACCTTCCTCAGGTATGAGGACAGCCCCTTCCGCTCCCCTTATATAAATGAAAGGACCGCCCCCTTCAGTTCAATCAACCAGTAATTGTGAGACACATCTATTCACAATCAGACCCAACACCCAACAACACCCGCCAGATTGTGCATAATTCATTATACAAATGTGTTTTGTTGTTTTTAAGAAGATACAGTGTAAATCATGCAACTGAGAAATTAAAAGCACATTAAAATGTGTGTGATTTTTTTGTTAATTATTGCTTAAAATACTGTAAAGTTGTGCTGATGGTTTAGAATTGGATAATTTGGTGAGATTTGAAGGGATGAAATGTATACAGTAGATACAGTAGATACAGCAAACTACGGCCCAGGGCTACAAACAGCCCTACACACAGCCCTTTTATGTTTATTAATCCGGCCCCCCAAACGTGACCAAATTATATTAAAATAGGTAAGGGTTGAAAGGGTTGAAATTTTTCTGCTGTGTTTATTTAACTGACATTTAATAACTAAATTATGAATTTAATTAATGCCTTTGGAAAACAGTTTGTACAATGAGCCTTACATATTCAGGCTTTGCTACATGTTACAGGCCAAATGTCTGATGTAACATAAACATATATACATCCTGGCCCGGCCCCTCTGTCAAATGTTAGAGCCCACTGGACCCGTGTGTCAAAAAGTTTGCCCATCCCTGATATATACAGTACTATATATACAGTATATTGAGTACTGATGTTTTAAGTGATTCAAATTGGTGTAAAAGTTTAATGAAGAAGTGTTAGACATAAGTCATTCTACCAATAAGTTGAGCTGTCCCGGTGTTTCCTGCCTGACTCTCCTTCTTCCAGCCTGTGTACATTTGTGTGGAGCGCTCCTCACGGCTCAGTGCTAACACAGAGCTCTGAGCCACGCTGTGGAGGAGGAGAGGCTCCCACACTGTCTGCTCTGCTCCTCCACCAAAACAAATCATCTGGAAAATATCACTACTTTTTAACTTTTGTTTGTATTATTGTTTGTCATAAAGTCTACTTTTATTTTTAACCAGAAATGCTACACCAGAGAGGTTTTAGAAAGGGCAGAAGACTAGACAGTCATGTAAAGGTGCACTGTGTAACCTTTTCTTGTGGGGGGTCTGCTTCCTGCTTGTCTCCGTGGAGATGATATTGTTTTGTCTGGGATGTTCCACAGTATGGCAATTCAATTTGCTTCTTGCAAAAACAACCATTCTTACAAGCAACTCACCTTTCCACAGATCTGACCTGTAACTTGGTCTGATGGCTTCACCTGCTCGTCTCCATTGACAAAGATATGTTTTAGTGAAGTGAAATCATCATGCAGACAAAGAGATGACGCACTCTCGACTGAGAAGGTGACATGTTTCATCTTTAAGTCCATCCCTGTGTGTGTCCAGTGCTGTGTGTGTCCAGTGCTGTGTGTGTCCAGTGCTGTGTGTGTCCAGTGCTGTGTGTGTCCAGTGCTGTGTGTGTCCAGTGCTGTGTGTGCGTTTACATGTGTGTATTTCACATGTGGTTTGTGGCTCCACTGTAATGATGCGTCACTTATACACAAGCCTGACTGTGAGCTGTAAAGATGGCTGGATACTGCTGTATACATATTCATGTGAGCAGCAGCGACCCACCAGGAAACCTCTAGGCCCCTCACCAGTTATTAACGCTAATTAAGAGCCAACCCGAGATGCTGGCATATTTAATTGCCAATTACAGGTGGGTTAGATATAGATGGAAATGACAGCTATTCATATACATCATTTAAAATCATCACGCTGTGTTTATGGCCTGCAAATAAAAGATGAGTAACAGTTTGGGAGGCGTCCAGGATTGCAGCATTGTAAGAATACAAGAGCCATAATGAGCAATGTTGGATGGATATGCACTTAATTTTGTGCGCATCACTAAATGATGTCCCCGCACAGCCTTGTAATGGTTGCTCCTCTTGTGAAGCGTATCATTTTTTTGACAGAGCAGTGTAATAGAGTCAGTAGTATGTGGCTGTGGTGGCTGCAGATGAGGCTCTCAGGTGCGGGCTCTCACACTGGGCTAATGTAGCCTTTGGCATGGAAATTGACGTGACATTGATGGGCACTCTCCTGCCGGCAGAGTGGAGCGCAGCACAGCCTTCCAATTCACTCATAATTGCTGATTAAAAACTAGTTAAGAGTCCATGAAAACTCAAATGTGCATTAACCAAATGACCTTCTGGGAATGGCAAATCGTCTGTTGCCAAACACCAACGACCATTTTGAACGTGAAACTGCCCCCGGCGCTTTGAGAGGAGGTGCAAATAGCATCAACAAAGAGATATCTTCACCCGAGCAGACTTCATTAAAATGGCTTTTGTCTTTTGACTTATTCACAGACAAGCGAGTAGCTACAGTCCACAACTAAACAACATGATGCTGCACGAGGGGTGTGTGGATGTGGGTTACACTTACATATTTATTGTACAGGTTCAGAATGTAAATATGAAATATGTTTATGTAAATGTGTGTATTGTAACATTGTTTTTCATGTGTCGTTTTTGTCTTGTCCTTGTCGTGTGTGTGTGTGTGTTGTGTGTATATTTGGTTTGATTGATGCATCTATATATTTCATATTTAAATGTTTCTTATACCACATTATTTGACCATTTCATTTATGTTACTTCCACAACAAAAGAGGCCTAGAGGACAGTCACAGTCAAAGAAGCGTAAATACTAAACACAAACCACCAGTATCTCCGGAGCCATTGTAGCCGGCTCTCTCCTGTGCTATAGTCTCCCACAGATGAGGTTTTCCACATTTACAAAGAGGCTGACCCAGATCACAGAGGATGCAGCTGCCTGTTCATTGTTCATCATCATTGTCCTCATAGATTCCAGGCCTCAAAATCAATACGCGCCTTAGAGCAAACTAGAGGCAACAGAGTGTAGCGGCAGGTAGGAGCGGCCATTATAACCTGTGGACAAAGGCACATACACGCTGAATGCCAAGAGGGGAGGAGGTATGTTTGTTGATAGGATCATTACAGATGACCTAATGGTTTCAAGGCAGCAGCATTGGTCTTTAATCTAGAGACCTCCCGGTGTAGGAGATAATCTGTTTACTGTGAAGTGCTCAATAGCCTCTCGATATGTAGTAGTAAATGCAGTGCTTCAGTGTCAGGTTGCAAGGTCATAACAATGTAATACTTGTTTGGGGATTTTCAGTGCCGTATGTCACCTATGCATTGATTTAGCATAGACTTTGTTCTGTGGGGCGGTAAGATAAGTCAAATCTTAAATTAAAGGTGCGTTCCTTGCGTCCATGGAGATATTGTTGCTTTGCCTGGAAGTACGTTCCACAGAATGTGATTAAACTTATCAACATCCGCAGAGAGAAGCAGGTGACGCCATCAGGCCAACTTACAGGTCAAATCTGTGGAGAGGCAACCCTGGTTACAGTAAGATTAAGATTTTTAAGAGGGCAATAAAATCACCTGTAACAAAAAAAAAAAAAAAAAGCTACATTTGTTTATCATTTTGTGGAACATTCCAGACAAAACAGTAACATCCCCATTGGGACAAGCCCTCACCAGAAAAGTGATGCTGTTTAAGTCACATTATGATGTAGCTGATCATCAAAAATGCAGTTATTTTCAGATTGATTTAAGGAACTTGAGCTCGATCCTGGTGTAATCCCAGACGAACACAACAGACGACAGTGAATAGATTAGATTATAGGGAGAGACATTAGAATGAAAAAACGTGTACATTAAATGGTCTGACAGTGTTTGTGCCACAGCCCGCCTCAGGCTCTAAGTAGCTCAACTCCCACTCACAGTCAAATCTGTGAAGAGTGATGAATAGAATATGTGATCAAACGGGTCTGATCGCCTTTACGTTGTACAGCGGTGCCTTTGCTCTGCTCTAATGATAAATTAACAACTGTATATATTTCAATTTCACAGCAGTTTGACATGGAGACATTAGATAATAACAGGAAATAAAAGTGTGAAGTAATTATCTGCTTCAAAAGATCATTTCTACCTTTAAAAGGTAGTTCATTATTTATGTACCAACGCAGCACTGGCATTTGCACAGCAGAAGTCAACCAGTCAGGGGCCACCGCACTCTCAGCCCACATCTGTGAGCAAAACACATCCCTTTTTAATGGGATGGAAATGCATTTTCTGCTGATTTTTTCTCCAAAAGCTACATTAATGAAAAGTGTGACCTGTCACACCTGACTAGGAACAAAATGATTGTGTATTACTCAACACACCACGGCGACGAAAGGTTGTCATCAGATAAAAGGGGATATCAGGTAATTTGTCACAATATCTGCATGTGAGAAAAAGCACCCAAAATGAAATTGGGGAGAAAAATTGGATCAAAGTAAGGTCACACTCAAGGTCATTTTTATATCTTGCTGAGCGAAAAGTGTAAACAACATAGGCCCAGCGAAAACGCAATATACTGTATGGCAACGCAGACACAAAAGCTGCAGTTTTAAAGCACTTTTGTTGAGCCACGGGAATAAATAACAGTGCGGCGCTCACAGCAAATATTACAGAAAGAAGAGATAAGAGAAAACAGACTTGAATCCGTGTCGTTAACAGTGCGATGGACTCAGAGAGGGAAACAATGATACGCTTTACATTTTTGTGGCTGGACGCTTCCTGCAGACATCGGCATGTGTCTGTGGCGGTCTGGACCACACAGACTCTTATCAATCTCTGCACAATAACACAGAAAACAATTTGCTAATGTTTTGAAAATAGCTTTCCCTTTCGCCTTGCTCCAGCATTGAGAGATGTATGCACAATTTCATAAACACAATCAGTGCGCTGAATGGAGGCACTGATATTCTGAAGGAAAAAAAATCTCATTATTGTTCCTGAGCTATGGAAAAGCAGTCAGTGGCCCATATCACGCCACTGCCCCCTCCCTTCTCTCTCTCTTTTATTCCATTTCTCTTTTTCCTCTCTTCCTCTCTCCCTCTCTATTTTGCTCTCCCTCCATCACCCCATTTCTATCCCTTTCTCTTCTTTGTCTTTCTCTCACCTCTCTCCTCTCTCTCTCTTCCCCCCCCTCTCTCTCTCCCACCCCTCTCTTCTCTCTCTCTCTCACTTTGTTCGTTCCTCTGTCCACCTCTGTCTCCTTTATCTCTCTTCTCTCTGTCTCTTTCTTTTCCTACCCCCTCAACTTTGTATTTCTCTCTCCTCTTTCCCCCTCTCCTTTCTTTCTCTCTCTCCTCTTTCTCCTTCTCTGTCTCTCCTTTCTCTCTTTTCTTTCTTTCTCCCCATTTCTCTCCTTTCTTTCTCTCTATCTTCCCCCCTCTCTCTCTTCCTCCTCTCTCCTTTCTTTCTTTCTTTTTTTTCTCTCTCCCTCCTAGTTCTCTGTCTCTCTCTCTCCTTTCCTTCCTCTCTTCTCTCTGCTTCTTTCTTTCTCTCTCTCCCCCTCTCTCGTTTAACACCTCATCTCTCTCCTTTCTTTCTTTCTTTCTTTCTTTTCTTTCTCTTTCTCTGCCTCAGTGTCTCCTTTTTCTCTCACTTCTCCCTTCTTTCCTTTCTCTCCCCATCTCTCTTTTGTCTTCTTCTCTCTCCCTCTCTCTCTTTCTCATCCCTCTCTCCTCTTTCTCTGCCTCTGTCTCTCCTTTCTCTCTGTCTTTATCCTTTCCCTCTCCCCCCTCTCTCCTTTGTCATTCTCTTCAACCCCTCTCTCCTTTCTTTCTTTCTTTCTCTCTCTCTCTGCCCACCCTCCGTTGTCTTTCTCTTTTTCTTCCCCACTCTTTCTAGTTTCTTTCTCTCTCCCTGTCTCCTCTTTCTCTGTCTCTCCCTCTGTTTCTTCACTTTCTCCCCCCCCCTCCCTTGCCCTCCTCTCTTTTCTTTTCCGTTCTTTGTCTCCTCTCTCTTTTTCTCTCCCCCCTCTCGCTTTTTTACCCTCTCCCCCCCTCTCTTTCTCTGCCTCTGTCACTCCTTTCCCTCTGTCTCTTTCCTTTCCCTCTCCCCTCCCCCCTATCTCCTTTGTCTTCTCTCTTCTCTCCCTTTTTCCTTTCTTTCTTTCTTTTCTTTCTCTCTCTCTCAGTCTCTCCTCTTCCTCTCTGTCACCTTTTTTTCCCTCTCTTCTCTGTCCTCCCCTCCCTTGTCTTTTCTTCCCCACTCTCTCTAGTTTCTCTCTCTCTCTCTCTCTCTCTCTCTCTCTCTCTCTCCCCCCTCTCTCTCCTCTTTCTCTGCCTCTGTCTCTTCCCTCTGTTTCTTTCTCTCTCCCCCCTCTCCCTTGTCATCTCCTCTCTCCTCTCCTCTCTTTTCTTTTCCTTTCTTTGTCTCCTCTCTCTTTCTCTCTCTCCCTTCCCTTGCCCCGCCTCTCTCTTCTCCCCCCCCCCCTTCCCTTGCCCCCTCTCTTTTCTTTTCCTTTCTTTGTCTCCTCTCTTTCTCTCTCTCCCTTACCCCCTCCCTCTCTCTCTCTCTCTCCTCTCTCTTTCTCTCTCCCCCCTCTCCCTTGCCCCTCCTCTCTTTTCTTTTCCTTTCTTTGTGTCCTCTGTCTTTCTCTCTCTCCCTTGCCCCTCCTTTCTTTTCTCTCTCCTCTCTTTCTTTCACACACAGCTCTAAACAATGTGCACATTTAGCACAGACAGTGTTATCGATGAGGAAAAGTCGGGCGTCAGCAGGACACAGTGAAGAGGAGCCGCTCCCTCGTTCAGGAGGAGCAGCACAAAAACTGCACTTTTCATGATAAACAGTTATCGTAATCCTAAACCAGTTAATGAAGTAAAAACAGTGTTTAAACCAGACTAATAATAACAGTGTTTAAACCAGACTAATAATAACAGTGTTTAAAAACCAGACTAATAATAACAGTGTTTAAAAACCGGACTAATAATAACAGTGTTTTAAACCAGACTAATAATAACAGTGTTTAAACCAGACTAATAAAAACAGTGTTTAAACCAGACCTCATAATAACAGTGTTTAAACCAGACTAATAAAAAACAGTGTTTTAACCAGACTAATAATAACAGTGTTTTAACCAGACTAATAATAACAGTGTTTTAACCAGACTAATAATAACAGTGTTTAAACCAGACTAATAAAAACAGTGTTTAAACCAGACTCATAATAACAGTGTTTAAACCAGACTAATAATAACAGTGTTTAAACCAGACTAATAATAACAGTGTTTAAACCAGACTAATAATAACAGTGTTTAAACCAGACTAATAAAAACAGTGTTTAAACCAGACTAATAAATAACAGTGTTTAAACCGGACTAATAATAACAGTGTTTTAAACAGACTAAATAACAGTGTTTTAACCAGACTAATAAAAACAGTGTTTAAACCAGACTAATAATAATAACAGTGTTTAAACCAGACTAATAATAACAGTGTTTTAAACCAGACTAATAATAACAGTGTTTTAAACCAGACTAATAATAACAGTGTTTAAACCAGACTAATAATAACAGTGTTTAAACCAGACTAATAATAACAGTGTTTAAACCAGACTAATAATAACAGTGTTTAAACCAGACTCAATAATAAAACAGTGTTTAAAACCAGACTAATAATAAAACAGTGTTTAAACCAGACTAATAATAAACAGACTAATAATAACAGTGTTTAAACCAGACTAATAATAACAGTGTTTAAAACCAGACTAATACAGTGTTTAAACCAGACTAATAATAACAGTGTTTAAACCAGACTAATATTAACAGTGTTTAAAACCAGACTAATAATAACAGTGTTTTAAACCACACTAATAATAACAGTGTTTAAACCAGACTAATAATAACAGTGTGTTAAACCAGACTAAAAAAGGTTTAAACCAGATAATAATAACAGTGTTTAAACCAGACTAATAATAACAGTGTTTAAACCAGACTCATAATAACAGTGTTTAAACCAGACTAATAATAACAGTGTTTAAACCAGACTAATAATAACAGTGTTTAAACCAGACTAATAATAACAGTGTTTAAACCAGACTAATAATAACAGTGTTTAAACCAGACTAATAAAAACAGTGTTTAAACCAGACTAATAATAACAGTGTTTAAACCAGACTAATAATAACAGTGTTTAAACCAGACTAATAATAACAGTGTTTAAACCAGACTAATAAAAACAGTGTTTAAACCAGACTAATAATAACAGTGTTTAAACCGGACTAATAATAACAGTGTTTAAACCAGACTAATAATAACAGTGTTTAAACCAGACTAATAATAACAGTGTTTAAACCAGACTAATAATAACAGTGTTTAAACCAGACTAATAATAACAGTTTTTAAACCAGACTAATAATAACAGTGTTTAAACCAGACTAATAATAAACAGTTTTTAAACCAGACTAATAATAACAGTGTGTAAAAACCAGACTAATAATAACAGTTTTTAAACCAGACTAATAATAACAGTGTTTAAACCACACTAATAATAACAGTGTTTAAACCAGACTAATAATAACAGTGTTTTACTCACAGACCTGAGTTTGCTGCATAATAACGCCGTTTGAGCAGTGTCCAAACAAACTGCTCCATCATAATCTGGTCCGATGACCCTGGGCTTCGTTCTCTGAGCTTCAGCGTGTTTCCCTGGCTGCCTCTTATCTGTTTGTTCATTCAGTTACACCACAAGATGGCACCAGTGTTTGTCCACTGAATCTCTGTCATTCTAGTCACTGTGGAAAAAAGTTCACAGTGTTGCTGAGGCTTTTACCTTTAAATGAAAGAAACCAAAAATGAAAGCAATAAACAGTCTGCACACTCTAAATCATATGTGTCAAATTCAAGGTCTGCGGGCCAAACGTGGAACTCCACATGATTTTATGTGGCCCTCCACAAGGTAAATGAAAAGGTATGAGAGTCTGAAAATATCATTTTATCAGGAGCACGTTACACAGCCATATATTTACATCTGGGCAAATGCACATGCAATATTTATGACTTGAATAAGTAATAAATACAAGAAAGAGTTAATTAAAAAGTTTAAAAAGTAGTTCAATTTATTTTACAGCTGGCCCATTGAGAGCAGCTATTTTGCCATTATGAAAAAGTAGAATTCTAAAAAGTATTTTAATAATATTTATAACAACAACCACAATAATAATAATAATAATAAAAAATAATAAAAAAAAATATAATAATAATAATAATAATAATAATAATAATAATAATAATAATAATAATAATAATAATAATAATAATAATAATAATAATAATAATAATGATAATAATAATAATAATAATAATGATAATAGTATTTGTACATCCTGGAGGTAACTGAAGGATAAACTGAAATGCACATACAAACTTTTGAATGTGATAACATTTATCACGCATCTTTACAGCTTCTTGCATTTCTGTTTCTGTTTGTAATAACTTACATTTGCTGTTTGTATCTGCACTTAACTACTTCCTTTAGTACTATGCTCTGTCAAATAATTTGACCCCAAAGAAATCAAAGAAAAGCCATCTTTTCTCCTTGTTGTCTGAAGTTGTGTGTTTCATGAGCACCCTGTGTTCATCTTGTTCTGTTGTCTCCAGGGCTGATAAATTGTTGATACAAAGATGAACCGTGCGAGTGACCTGTGAGTACAGGACAATCTGCGAGCGTCTGGGGAGAGTGGTGCCATCAGCCCCATGTGGCCTGTATGAAGTACACCGTAATCAAGCACAACAGAAACACTGGAGGAGGTGAAGGAGCCTCCCTCTGAGTCTGCCGCCCACTGCAAAACACATGGCTCTGGAAAATACTTTACGATTCATGAGTTTAGCCTATTAATGAGTTTACCTATAGGCCTGGTAAGAGGTGACTTCATGGTAGTGTGGCCTTTTAAAAATGAAATCATGAAATACCTACATTTCTTATTCAAATCCTGCATTGTCCACAATCACCATTTCTCTTTGTTTAGACTTACATTTGAGGCAAGGAAAGTTTATTTGTATGGCACAATCCATACAAAGAACAAATCAAAACATAATCACAAATAATCATCATAAAATTACCATTAAAACAGAAAAGTGCAGAATAAAAACCTTTCAGTCACATGCACAGCTAAACAGAACAGTTTTAGCTGCATAAAACTGAAACTCTGATTCTCCATGTTTAGTCCTGACTCTGGGACCAGCAGGAGGCCGGTCCCTGAAGTCCTCAGAGTGTGAGATGGTTCATGTGGCTCTAACATGGAGATGTACTTTGGACCTAGGCCACAAAGAGACTTGTTCACACAGAGCTGCTTTAAAGTTGATTCTCTGAGCCACAGGAGCCAGTGCAGAGACCTGAGCACAGGACTTATGTGCTCGTACTTCCTGGTTCTAGTCAGGCCCTGAGCAGCAGTGTTCTGGATGTACTGTTCTGTCTTCAGGCTTGTTTGGAGAGGCCAGTGAGCAGGACGTTACAGTATCTAACCTACTGGAGACAAATGCATGGATAAGTCTCATTAAGTCTGATTTTGACAGTATACTTTTGATTTTTGCTATGTTTTTAGATGGTAAGTGAGAGGCTTTTAGAGGCTGCAGATGTTATTGATTTGATGTGGCTGATAAAGTTAAAGTCTGAGTCCATTAAATTAAATTAGATTAGATTTCAAGCCTGATTTCAAGTCATCACATACTTGTCTATAGGCCTACAATACAGTATTATATGAAAGTGTGTGCAAATTTGTGAATGGCCAAAAAAATGAATATAATTATTATTATATAGAAATGATCAGTCCACATATGAACAGAAGTGAATTCAGCCCGTCCAGCTAAAAGACCACTGCAACACGGTGAGACAAACGGCCCTATGATGAAAAACACTGAAGGACGTCTGTGGAAATGATTTGACCTGTGGAATTTCTCATTATTGTCATTGATTAAAAACAAAAAACAAAAAAACAAACACTACTACTTTGTTGAAATCTAGTTATCTCTGGATGTCAGACACTGTCACTGTGGATGATGTCTGTGCTTAGTTCTCCAGTGTTGTGTTGTAGCAATTCAACCACAAGAGGGCAGCTCTGGACCACACTGACTCTGGTGTCCTGGTGACTTGGAGCAGGCCACATCATCACAGACAGTGTGTCTCTTTGGATTTTATAAGCCTGCTGTACATGTCATACGAGGGTTTAAAATACTGTATTCACAGAGATGAGCGCAAACCCTCTGCCAACACACGATCACATGCTGCTTATTCACCCAACAGATTTTAACATTATTCAAAGAAACTGTATATATGATTTTGATTTTAAATGTAACAAAACTTGACCTATCTACATCCCCACATACGAGATAAACACGTTCAAATCAAATATAGCTTGTACTGATTAAAAAAAAAAAAAAAAAATCTACTTCTAGTTTACTCTTGACGATTATCAAATCAGAAAGCAGAATGAGCCTCACATGAGTTTCCTATTTGGGTTGTCAGTTCCAATGTCTAAATCCAGTTGGTTTAAATCTAAAATGCCTCTCTCTGATCTGAATCCTCATGACTTAAACCCCAGAACCTGCAGCGTGTCATGAATCAGTGCTAGTGCAGCCTCTGCAGCTCAGTCACTGAACTCTGGAGGTTGAAGCTTTTACACGAGACATGTCCATGTGCTGAGAGTGAGACACACGTGTCCTTGTATCCGCAGGTTCAGCTGTGATTGTCGTGTTGAGTGGAGAAGACTTACAGCTCCTTTACCTGAATCTAAAACAACTCATTTATGTAACCATTCAACTGAGTAACAACTGGGTGGTTGTAAAATGTACTTTTTAAAAAATAATAATAATAAGCATTATTGATGACAGCAGAGTGAGGCCCATTTCACAGCAGCTGTTGTTTTATATATTCAGTATGAACTGTGACACCCAATAATAACAACACTGTTTATTAGAATAATGACAAAACACATTTTCATGAAAATTTGACATTTTAATGGAAACTAAAACTGTGAACACTGGAGGTTTTTTTTTTATTGAATCTATTACACTGTTTGGATTCGAGGGTTATTATTACCATGCTTTAGACAAATCAAAACCAGGACATTGTGACAAATCTGTTAAAATTCAAAACAAAAATTTAAATATCATAATCAAGACTCCTGACTTAACATAAAAGTCAACCTGTAAGACATCTGAGAACCAAACACTATTTTAGGCCTTTGTGAGGCAGGAGGACAGTCAGACGACCGTCAGTGAGATGACAACGGAAAACAAACATGGCGACGCATCTCTTTAAAATGACTGTTAGTAGTGAAGTTGCCCTTGTCTGCTGTAAACCTTCTTAAATGTCCTTATCCTTAACTATATTATAAAACTAAATCTGCTCAAGTTGCCAGGGCAATGTTTTTTTTTTTTTAAAGGAACAGTTTTAAGATGCACAAACACCAAAGTCCAGCATTTCCCTATTAGATGAATGATATCGGTTGTTTTTGTGGACATTCGGCTGCTGCAGTAGTGACTTGTGCTCAGACAAAACCAAAATAAAACTCGTTTAAAGTCGATGTTTTGACCCAGGTTTTGCTTTTTTATGAGAGCAGAAATGTTTAGGTGTTCCTTTGGTGAAATATGATCATCTGTGCGTTCAGACATCTTCTTTAACAACATGGCAGATAAATAAAACAAACACAATAGATTTCAAATGTCCTCAACAACAGAAATGTGATGTAGTGATTTCTCAGCTGGCAAAAAACTAACTGGTGAAGCAAAAATAAGCCTCTAAGAGTCAAATAATTAAAATCATCAAAAACTCATCAAGTGTGACGTCTTCCTTTTAGTTTCATCCTACTTGTGCATCTATGGACCAATTAGGTTAAAACTCAAAATAAACATAGTATTATAAACATATGGTTAAATACTAAACTGTTAAATCTGCTCAAATGTATGATTTTATGTGCTACTTTAGACATATCAAATAGGACTTGCACAAAGTCCATCACCACTGATTTTGGCTTTAGGTCAAACAATTCCCAATACAAGCAGTGAACATTTTAAAATCAACACAAAAAGAAAAGAAAAAACTCTCAATGCTCTCAAGTTATTTTTCAATTTTCAACGTGGGAGAGCAAACCAAGAGTTATCCCAAAAAAAAGAACATAAACATTACAGAATGGCACGGATATACGCAGGAAGCAGATTTTTAAACAATCAAAATTGCTGTTAATTTATCTTAAGTTTTCACACAGGCACCTGGACATGTAACAACAGAAGAGGGCGATGAGCTTAATTATACCAGACACTTGCATATAAGAGGAAGCACTTGCTACGCGCCCCCTCCAACAACAAACTTGCGACCTCAGCTGTGCTGAAAATGGCCCCTTATTTCAGACCAAACTTATTTAATAAAATGTTTTACAATCTGAGCAGCAGATGTTTTCCTTTGGCCAAATACATTTGCCATTTCCAGTGCAGCCTGCCCCAGCATCATGGAGGTGATTGCACATCCTGAAGAAAAGGTAAGGGAGGGGTAGGGACCACGAACAATTCAGTCTTATTCTGATGCATACGCCTACAAACTCAACACACACGTTAAATCCCTCACTGATTCAAAACAACTTGCCTTTTTGGTTTGCAGGCTACAACACTTTACAGTTGTATCTTCATAAATGCATATTTCTGATCTTTTAATAAGTGCTAACAAAGAGGAGTCACCAGGTTGGGGAGTGTGGGCGATTCTCTGATTTCCCTTCCCAAGACTATCTCATTGTATAAACATGTAAAAACAAAAGTATTCATTGTAAGACTACAGTAACATCACATAAGTCTGTTTCACCCTGTTATACAGCCTACAGATGCTTCCCTGCCCTGTCACAACACCGTCAGCACAACATGGCATTTGCCCCAAATGTGTTTCAATGGTACGTGTTTGAGAGTTATTAGCATTTGGGGAAGCAGTCTACATAATTGCAGAAAAAAGATGCTAATCAATATCTGGTTATTCTTTGCATAAGGGTCCAACTTAACAAAATAACATTGCTCTGTTGATAAACAAAGTCTGAATATTACAGTTTGAACAGAATAGTGTAGCTGTAAAACACAGCTCCACAGCTCAGAGTGAAACAAACTAAAATCATAAAAACTGTTCAAACTATGTGCTTTTAAAAAGGGGAAATGACAGAAAATACTATTTAAATTATTTGGCGTCTTAAATAAAGCTCAAACGAGCCATTTCCAGATTGGGATTCTTATCCATAGATGGGCCACTACACAAGAAAATATTCAACATAGTCATGGCTTATCAACACTACCTGAGTTACATAATAATTCTGTATTTTATCTTCTCGGAAAAATAACAGCCCAAAGCCATTCTTTCAAGGAGTATAGAGTGAGTGAGTATAGAACTCTAGTAATTAAAAGACAAATGCAATTTGTTTACATAAAGTGCTATTAATCCACACAAATCAAATCTGTTGTAGGAATTGAACTCAGATAATCCCTTTGTTACGAACATAACGACCAACTTGGATTAGAGAATGAAGCAAAAAAGCCACACAGAGCAATCATTTTCAGATGATGCCTGTGAACAGTTTAGAACTGGAGGGACACCAGCATCTCAGCTAAGTTGTAAGTAGGGATCACATGTTATGTAGGCAGATTACAATGTTATTGCACACACATTTGCAAATTATAAGGTTTTCCACAGTAGAAGATATAACGGACCTCCACATATCAATACATTTTGTCAAAGTGGCTCGTCAGGGCTCTTTGATAGTATTGCAATATTTTTTTTGTTACTGCTATCTTAATGTGGTAATGAAGCTTGATTTATTTCCACAAGTACACATGCAACAACAAAAAAGCCAAAAATCATAATATCAAGTCCCAATCAGAGAAAAAAAAACTGCAAAAAGCCAATTTCTTACCACTGACATTAAAAACCTGTGGTCATACTGCAAAAAAAAAGTGCAGAAGACCAAGCATGTCTCTTAAGTTAATTCGTTCTAAAACTTTTAGGTAAAAGCGAATTCAACAAACACTAAAAGAAGCATGAAATGTGTGAAAGCTTAAAAATCACAAGGATTGCTGTTAAAATATTGTTTTAAATTAAAGGGGAGGGCCATTGCTTTCCTTCCAGTCTCGCAGCTGTTTGTATACTGTTGGGCATACTGCAGTGCAGCAGACATTTATTTGTAAGAACAAAAGGATGGAAAAGAAATGTTATGTTTTCCCTCTAAATGTTTAAGACAAGGCTCTTCTTCCTGAAGGATGTCTTAATCATGAGCGCCCCCTGGGCTTACAGTTTGAACAGGAAGATGATGATAATGCCACCACTTCAAGGCATTGTTTTCTAAAGTGTGTTCATGTTTTCAAGCTTGCACTCAGTCGTGCACATATGACGTCTAACATATCACATTGAACTCATAAGAATGCGCTGAGAAAGAATAGCTGAGGCATCCCATTATAATCACACTGACTGCTGTGGTTGAATAGGATAAAGGCTTGGGAGGCAGTCGAATGTGATCCTAACAGAGCCACAAACAGCCCTCACAGCCCAAAGTCGCACGTGTCCACTCATTGAGAAGCTTGGGCGACTCCTTTAGCACAGCTCTCCAAACGTGTGTGTTTGAAAGTCAATTCTTTAGAAGTCTGTAGCTCCACTCATGAGTCCAAAGGAAATCTTTCATGCTAAACTATCAATAGTTTCACAGTTGTTACTTTAGTTATCCAACAGGATTTCCCAAGACGTTGGACTGCAGAAGGTCTTCCTCACTGGCCAGGTCCATCCTTGGACCCACTATAAACCACTACTCTTTTTGGATCTGAAACACAATAAGATACATGGGGATGAAAGGAACACAAACACTTAAGACTTTAGGCTGCACACTGTAAGTCTTCTTACCTTGTTTTTGCAAGTTTAAAATAATTTCCATTTCTGTTGAAAAGAACAAACAAAAACATTACAGTGTTAATAGAAATGTCTGTATGCATCATTCTCATTAGATTACATGCATTAAAAAAAATATTATGGAAGTGTGTTTGTATGTACCTTTAGTGTGATACATGACAGCAGCTTTTATGTCAAAGGAGCCCCAGCTACACCTCCTGCCATTGTCTTTAAAGTGAGTTGACTCTTTGACAGAGCCGAACAGCACAGTGGTCACAGGGCCCTGGGCACATTTAGCACCGGTATCTTTCCCCAGGCCCACAGCAGAGCAGGCAGGCTTGCCCTCCTCTTTTGTCTTGTCCTGACCACCCTGCTGGAGTTTGCCCTCTTCATTAGAGACACAGACAGGAGAGGAAGAAGTGCGAGTCCTTTTCTCGGAGTCCTGGGCCAACATGGCTGGATCAGAGAGCAAGGACGTGTTCTCAAAGCAGGGCTGGCACTGGCTTTGAGCCGCAGACGCAGAGGAGTCTTCCTCTGCAGGCACCTGTCCACTTCCTCCGTCTGGACCCAAATTGGGCTCATTGATAAAGGAGAGCCCCCACTGATTCTGGAAGATGTCTCCTAAGGCTTTCTGATTTGTCTGAGCAGCTGGCGGATCAAGGTGGCGAGCACTAGGGAGCACAGGTTGCATATTTAAAGGGTAAATTAAAAGAGTACATTTTCTAATATCATACGCTTCTCCATCTATAGGACTACTTGTAGAGCTACAATTACTTTCCAGAGAAGATGCTACATTCTCGCCACCTGGGACAGATGGGGCTGGTGGAATACTACTAGCAGCAGGAGTAAAGAAGGTGCCCACAGAAGGACAACTATTCCCAGAAACAGGACCATTAGTAAAGCTAGCTGAGGTGATAGTTTTCATAGCAGACATGGGGACCTGGGACAGTCGAACAGGAGGAGGCAGTCCCTCTCCTGCAGACTGAGCTACTTTGTTGAGGTTTTCTTTTACTTTACTTGCATAACTGATCTTAGGAACAATTTTAGCACTACTATTGTCCACAGGAAATACTGGAGGGGGCTTAAACAAAGTCCAAGAGTCCTCTTTTGAAGGGGAGGACAGTTTGGCTTTATGCCTTTCCTCAGTCTTTTTACTAAAGGTGCCAACTGATTTACTATCAACGTTTTTCCTCTGTGATTCTCCCACTAATGCGTCCGAGGAAACAGCCCTCCGCGCAGTGGCAGGAGCTTTGACTGTCTCCAGTCGAGAAGAAGCCAACTTCTCATTCGAGTCCAGATTGAAAGCCCCGGGCTCCTGCATGCTATTGGCTTGTTGCATGTCCTTTTCACGCGTCACATTGTCAGTGCTCTTGACATTGTTACATCTGGCCTTTCGCTTTTTGGGAGTTGTATATCCACCATCTGAGCCGCTTCCATCATTGTCCTTGCTAGAAAAGCCATTTGTAAGAATGCCACAATTTACAATGCCATTTTGAAGCAACACGGTGTCCTTTTTATCCACAGATTGGTCATCATGATGATTTAATTCCAAGGCCTTGTCATTTTTAAGGTCCATATTTCTCTTGTGATCCAAAGCTTTGCTGCTTGTTTTGGGGACAGTCATATACAGCCTCTGTGATGATTTCTGCTTCGCAGTTACTGTACTAGCAAGTCTGCTACCATTGCCGTTGGTGGGATGTGACATGCCAACAATATCAGATGAGTTAAGATTCTTCTCCCTTTCCTCGTTGCTGTTTAGTTTTGTATAACCTAAAACACAAAAAGCATTTTAGTCAAAATACACATTTATTGAGAATCTAACTTGACACATTCTATTGTCTGCTGTTTGATGTAACAATCGTTTTATTTTCAAAACAAATCCTTGGTTAGAACTGTACACTATTACCCCAATATAAATTGCCATTGTCATGCTGATTTCTGTAATTTGACATATTACATTGCAATATACTATACAGTATCGCCAATTTGCAGAATATCAAGTTAAATCAAATAATTTGCTTCACCAACAAACAGCATAAGGAACTCCAAACCTGAAGAGATCATTTAGGCACTAAAAAAATCCAGTATCTAATAGAAAAATGAATATGGGTTTGTTGTGGACCATAAATGGATGTATGCATAATGCACAGCAGACTCGTGGTACACTCCAGATCAGCAGCACCCTGGTCTGTGGGCAAAGCGCATGTCTACGTTGTTTAAGCGTCAGGTTATTTATTATAAACGACAAGTTGTGCAAATGTAGAGGATTGTGGTTTTTGGTATAATCAGTGTGAATCTGCTGCGTGGCTTGAGCTGAACATGCAACAGGCCTGTCAGAGCTAGCTTTAGCCTGCGCTAGTGTCCACCAAACTCTAATACTACAGCTCACACACCACAAATCCTGACACAACTATTCCCCTCATCGTGACTTTACACACGTGAAGAAAACAAACACATCAATGTCATTTGTGCACGATTGTGCCTTATAATCCACAGTAGCCTGGTTAGCATTAGCTCTGAGTGATGTTGTAACATGGCCGACAGGAAACGGAGGCTCAGAACATTCCAGTGGAGCCGGCTCGTTTTGGTGAACACAGGCATGCCCAAATGAATCACACTGTCCACAGCCACTGTACAAGGCCCGTCCATGAGCAAGTATGTGCAGCTCCGTGCAGACATACATGAGAGTTAAAGCTACAATTGGGCACATTTCTGTTACATTTAGTGCTGAAAATGGGTGGCGAAACCGGCGCACACAAGGTCAATCCCCGATATGTCAAAGCACTACAACTACTACTGTCACGCAATGTCAGCTAGCCCTGCCAGCACCTCGCCCTGTCTGCTGTGACAGTGCTCGACACACACGTATGGAAGGATATACTACTCATCTGCAGCTAAACGAGGAGGGTAAGTGTGGCTTAGAGCTAGCCTGGACTCATGCTGGACTCTACGCTAGTTAGCAACAGCTCCTAAGCTCATTGACATTAGCTGAGTAAGGCTAGCCGCGTTAGCTAACTCCTCCGGATGGCCCAACCTGTTTTCTTCGTGTGCGTTTCCTGATGCTGGCGCTGGATGTGGCTCTGATCATGTTTTAAAGCAGCTGTGTGTTGAGTTGACTGTCTGTCCACGCCGTGTTGGGGATATATTTTGTCCTGTGCCCGATCTCTGGGCTGTTCCTCCATTGAAGTGTAGAGTGTCGGACTTGATGAGCCTGAGTGTTGCTAGCTCCTGGTAAGTACAGCACAGTCCAATCACAACCAGAGCAAAACGGAAGCTATTTGAAGCCACTGTAAACGTCAGCACTCAATGGCTAAAAATGGCACTATTTTGGGTGGTCATTGCCTCTGAATTCACGTGCTCTATTTTTACATCTCGGGACATAGAGAAATCTGCACTTATTGTATTTAGTGCTGTCTTATACACTGTCATTAGCCTGCAGGATGGGATTAAATAAATGTTTGAGGGGTGGGCAGCACTGGGGTGGGGTTCCCTAATCATATGACCAGAGGCTTGCCACGTCTCCAGGCTGTGTGGATAGGCTTTGGTTTAGACAGGCATACTTTCCCCACTCCTAAAATGGAAAGTCAACATTCTCAGAGAACTTGTGCAAAGGATATACTGCACTCACCTGTCAACAAACAAATATATACAGCACCCACCATTTACTCTGACCACATGCTTCTGAGTTTTTGTGATAGTAACAACAAAGTAAACTGGGTTGCACCTATTGCATTTGTTCATGAGGAAATTATAGATCATTTCATTCAACATCACTCCATCTTAGTGAAGCATAAGCTTGTAATAAATCATAGACTTTGAGTGTATTTGTTATGATATACTATTGGGCTGCTGTGTAGTTTTTTTTTTTAGTGTCATTTGAAGCTTTTAAGGAAATCCATCTATGAATAAACTCCACTTTTCCCCTTACCCCTGATAGTGTGCCCTGCAGAAGGCTTACAGCTCCCTCTTGTGGTGCATAAAGGGTTTACAACATTAGTTAGAACATTAGTTTAGTTAGGACATTAGTTTAGTTAGAACATTAGTTTAGTTAGGACATTAGTTTAGTTAGAACATTAGTTTTTTTTAGGACATTAGTTTATTTAGGACATTAGTTTAGTTAGAACATTAGTTTAGTTAGAACATTAGTTTAGTTAGGACATTAGTTTAGTTAGGACATTAGTTTAGTTAAGACATTAGTTTAGTTAGGACATTAGTTTAGTTAGGACATTAGTTTTTTTAGGACATTAGTTTAGTTAGGACATTAGTTTTTTTAGGACATTAGTTTATTTAGAACATTAGTTTAGTTAGGACATTAGTTTAGTTAGAACATTAGTTTAGTTAGGACATTAGTTTAGTTAGGACATTAATTTAGTTAGACATTAGTTTAGTTAGGACATAAGTTTAGTTAGGACATTAGTTTAGTTAGGACATTAGTTTAGTTAGAACATTAGTTTAGTTAGGACATTAGTTTTTTTAGGACATTAGTTTATTTAGAACATTAGTTTAGTTAGGACATTAGTTTAGTTAGAACATTAGTTTAGTTAGGACATTAGTTTAGTTAGGACATTAATTTAGTTAGAACATTAGTTTAGTTAGGACATAAGTTTAGTTAGGACATTAGTTTAGTTAGGACATTAGTTTAGTTAGGACATTAGTTTTTTAGGACATTAGTTTATTTAGAACATTAGTTTAGTTAGGACATTAGTTTAGTTAGAACATTAGTTTAGTTAGGACATTAGTTTAGTTAGGACATTAATTTAGTTAGAACATTAGTTTAGTTAGGACATAAGTTTAGTTAGGACATTAGTTTCCAAATCTCAGTTTCACATCACCATCACTTGGTCCCTGCTGTAGACCTGGCAAAGATAAAAGATAAACTCGATAACCAAAATCAAGTTCAACAAGTCTTTTATAGTTGGGCCTTGTCAGAGAATTTGTAAAATCTTTACATGCAATCTATCGTAAAGAATATGATCATTTCACCTCTCTATATGTGAAATACATTACAATTAAAACAGGCCTATTTATTTTTCAGGTTACTGAACATAACAAAACCCCTCCCAAGTGACCAATTCATGTTAGTCACATTGTAGCCTTTTGATTCGAAGACTGAAAACAGTTGAAAATATCAGCAACACCATACATTAATAGTGATCCACCCATGGAATATGTTGATCTGCTTATTAAAATCCCTATAAATAGCCTCAGCCTTTTCGAGCTGACTGAGAAAAACTGACATTATGTATAGAGGTTCTGTGCTTTCAGAAAGTGCATTTCCTGGAAAGCATAAAAAATTTAAATCAAGCAATGGACTTCTTCATGTCTTGTAATTCCCTTGGCACTGGACATGTAGTCACCATGTGCAGATTGTATGCAGCATGGTGCACACAGAGTCTGAATGAAGTAAATCTTTTATTGCAGAACTGGAGGTACTCATTGTCTTCCAAGTCTCAAAAAAGGTTTTGAATGTCTTCATGCCGTAAGACTTTGTAGGTCAGCCAGTAAAGGACATTAAACACTAGAAAGCTCATGGGGAAAAGTGCTCGGGAGATGGTATCAATCCTTTTAGCTCGCTCCACAAAGCGTCTGCGGATGTCATAGAAACCTAATCCAGGAGGTAAATCGGCAAAGACAGGTGTTGCATCCATTTCAGCTGGACCTGCCGACAGTGCAAGTCTGTAGCTTTGGTAGAGTAAGCCTTGCTGTGTCAGTTCCTCTTCCTAAATTAAATAAAATACAATCAGTTTTTATTTACAGTTCTGTAACTTTCTATGGAGTGATTAATGTGACCTAGTGACCTCACAGGGCAACGTACCCGGGCACAGGCGCTGCACTGCTGAGAAGGGTTTCCATGGGGAGTATTGTTGCCTGACAGGCTGTTTCCTTTTGCCTTACTGTCACTTCCCTGCAAAAGACAAAATAACAGCATTTTGATAACCCTCAACAAACTTAGCATAGCAAACTTACAATCTTCGCAACAAATGGAATATAACAGATACAGAAATCCTTCTTAATATGAGGAATAAGTAAATAAGAAAAGAGAAATAAGTAAATGGATTCTACAAATATATTTTTACTTATGATATAAATATTAAAACTGTGCAAAAAGCCTCAAGACAGAAAACTCATCCAAGTGAGGAACAAGGTGGTATTTGAATTAATTACAGGTCACTTCAGAGCATGGTTGTCAGCTATACACAACATGCAGCAGAGATGGTGCAGCTTAGTGCAGGGAACAGCCGATGACAGCTGCCCCTGGGGCAGAGTGGGTGGGTCGCACTCACAGATCTCTGCCGCTGCTGCTCCTTCAGCTTCTTCCTCAGTCTGAAGAACTCCTTATGTTGCCGCGAAACAAAGTTAACAGCAGCATATTCCAGCAGTGCAGCAAACACAAATAGTAGACATACTGCCATCCAGATGTCTATGGCTTTCACATAAGACACCTGAGTGACAGCGGGAGACAGTACATTATAAACGGCAGTAATAGGTTTGATCTTTGGTAAAAACGGAAACAAAAAACAAACAAAAAATCCAGCTATATAAATAAGGTCAGATTTTATTTTCTAAGTGTGTGAGAGAAACGTCTCCTGTGTAAAGTGCAAACAAAACAGCGGGTAACCTTTGGCAGTGACGCTCTGGAGCCTGAGCTCTGAGTGGTCATAGTGAGCACTGTGGTGATGCCCAGTCCGACTCGGGCCGGAGCTGCGTCCATGTTGATCCAAAAGGAGACCCAGGACAGGATCACCGTCAGCAGGCTCGGGATGTACATCTGGATCAGATAGTAGCCCATCTGCCGCTCCAGGTGAAACTTCACCTCTATGCAGGTAAACTTACCTAGATGCATTTGCAGTGTTTTATTATATTGTACAAAGGAATTCTTGCTTTATTTTTAGTACCTGTGTTGTAGTGCTTGGTGCAGTAACCCAGGCCCTTTTCCTCCCTTAGTACAAACTGTGGCAACTGCAGATCATCAGCAACCTGCACAGCCCCAACATCCAGCCATTCAAAGATTAAATCATTCATCGTGTAGCCAACTGGAAAAAGGATAGTTCGGTAGGATTAGTCGCACAGCAAAATCTCACCGGTTTATTATTTATTATTAAAGCCGATGTAAAGCCATGTTTCTTTTCTTTTTTTGTTGTCACATTGTCAGTGACCTTAATGCTTATGCATGCTTACAGCTTTCAAGTTGCATTGTGCAGGTCTGACTGTCCATGGGAAAGTTCTTGAGATCCATGGGACAGGAGAGGATAAGAGTTAATCTAGAAACACAAACACACAAAGACAAACAGGTGATTGTCTTGTGGCAGATGGCTGGAGAGTAGCTGCGGCAGTCAAGTGTAAAATGGAAGCTGACATTTCTCATGCTTTCTCCTCCTAGCGCTGGGCGTCCAGGTAGAGTATCCCGGACCTCTAAACCCTAAGGAGGCAAGCTATCACACGTAATGTCACTCAAATCTTTTAGCACTCTGGGCCAACATTTAAGGTTATGTCAACCAAATACAACCTTTGTCCCAGCTGTCTCACGTTTTTTTCTGTAATACTTTTGAACAGCCACACAAAGAAAACAAGTGATGACAGACAATATGTCACCTGTCAAGAAAAGACGGCCTGAAAACACAGCAACATAAAAGTCTATCAAAGTCCTTTCATCTTTCTAAGTAAAACAAGACATGTAGTTTCACCGCTGACACACTTTCTCCGCTGAGTCATAAGGATATCACTGATTATGCTACATCTGCCTTTATTCTGGTGAGGACATTGAAGCATCACGGCTGATTAGTGAGGGGCAGTAAACTTTTACGCATCCATATGACCTTGTTCTAGTGGCCACATAGCCACAGTGTGGATTATGCCCTGAGGTTAGAGGTCACTGCGTTCACTGAGCATCAGAATCGCAGTCTATTTGTTAAACTGAAACGGAAATATTGCTTTAAAACAATTCTAATTATAACTCCTCCGCATTACGCTACAGTAAATCCTTGCCTTGGCACCACACTACTGACCTGATTTCGCATTACCCCCCAGATATTCAACTTTTTGCTCATTAGAAACACTGAACAACTGTAAGTGAATTCATTTAAAATAAACAAAGATAGGGGTCAAGGCATAAAAACTTTTCTTGTCAAATGAGTTCCTGTATGTCAAACTATAATGTGATTTCTGATTTGAAATTAACAGATAATAATCATACAGATTATTTACATCTAGTCGACAGTCTTTAGTACATTTAAATTCATTAAACTGTGAAGACATATAATCTGTAACCTAGATCACATTTTGTAGGTAGAAAATATCTGCAAAAGCTTTAGTAAAGCATTTGTAATTAAGTACTAATGTACTCGACAAGACCACATGCCTGGACATACACATTACTGTGGTTTATGTTGCTCTCACTCGTCGGGTCATAGACATTACAAATTTCTAAAATGTAATAAGGTTTCTTTCACTTTTTAATAAACTAATATTGAAAAATAATAATAAGAATACAATTTCAACATACACATTACATTAAGTATTACAACACCTGTTACCAAAAATAATAATATAATAATAATGATACATTTGTATATGCCTGTCTTAAAAGGTAAATTACTGAATTTATTTGAACCAACTCAAATGTGGCTTATGGTTTGTGGCAGGATTTATTATTAATATCATTAGTTTATTTGATTGGGACCATGTTATTGAACATACATGAGGCATGTGCACATAAACACGCTACATTGTTGCCATGGGATGATTTCCATCTGATGTCCCACATTTGCTCACACAATATTATTCATACACAGTGAACACGTGGACACTGGAGGCAAGGCAGGTGAAGTATCTTGCCCCAGGACACAAAGGCAGTATGCCCTGGTCTGAGTGTATGCAGTGTGCACCTTCATGTATTTGTATTTGTTGGTCTTTCATCTCCATCATATTGTCCTTGTGTCACCGGTTTGTAGTACCAGTTTCCAATCCATTGAACACATCCTGCTTGTTTAGTTTTCTGTGGTTATACTGTTTAACTAGGTCAAGATATCGTGACTATGAAGGTCAGGGTGTGTGATTCAGATGCTTATCTTACTCATGTGACTCCTCGCTGAGCTCTGGTGCCCTGTGGTTAAGACCATTGTCATATCAGATAAGTCCATGTCCGTCAGGTCTCTCTAAATGCAACACCTGCCTATGCACTGTATTTTCAGACTTGGATTCAATACCTGATGCTGTAGAGGACGTTCCCATTCTGAAAGATCCGCAGCAGTTTGTTGTCAGTGGTAACCTCGTGGAAGTTTGCCCCCTTCTCATTGGCAAAGAACAGGTCCGGTTTCCAGATGGAGTCCAGCATAGAAGGGTCCAAGTCCAGTGAGTCGTCTGGGTATTCCTTGTAAGCCAGTCGAGGGTCATTCCACTGCTGCCGTAAAAATACATTAAGTCGGTAATCCTGGAAAACAAGTTTAAAAAAGAAAGAGAATAACTAAATAATTTAATAAAAAAAAACAAAAAAAACTAAGTAGGCTGCTACAGTTGGACAATAACGTCTCATACCTCATATATTTATTTAAGTACATTTCATTTACTGAATCACTGCTGAAATTGATTTTCTAAAATTAGACATCTCAAGTGTATTGAGACAGCAGGTATGTAAATGAATACATAAAAACAGATTTACATAATATATAAACTGCTAAATTAAATAATAGCATTTCAAGAAAACATTAAATGAGTGAACAAAGCTACAATGGGTAAAAGCATCTATTAACTATGTAACAGCAAACTCCACTTAGGACTCCCCTAAATTAAACTTTAAGCTGTCTCCTTCTTTCAGGTATTCCTTTAAAAGACATGTTCCTAAAATAGAGACTGTCCAGACACATTTTCACTGGACCTCATCAATAAGTAACACACTATCCATTTATATTCAGTGAGAACAACAAAAATCATATGTGGCATTATCCAGTGTACCAGGCTGTGTTTACAGTTGTAACATTGCTCATACTGTGAGGACACACATCAGCTAAGTTGCTCCAAATGGCCTTGACATATAAATACATAGAGAGGTCTGTCAGGCAGACTTTCTGTAGATAGATGAGATGAATTATGAAGAGTACACAACTTTTGGATGAATTAAAATCAGACTTTACAATTATGCTCTAGTCCAGGGGTGCCCACAGTGAGGCCCGTGGGCCAAACTTAGCCCTCCAGAAGGTCTCACTTGGCCCACGAGGGGCTGCTGAGATTTAAAATGATCTATCTTGATGAAACTTTGTGCTGAAAAGACTGTCAAGAGATGAAAGGGAGCCCATATCAGGTTATCCCCTAAAAAGCACTATAATTACAGACAAATTATTAAGAAATATAACTTTTACAAGAGAAATATTGAAAGGTTTGGGGTAAGCCTGCTTTAGTCCTTTAGCAGAAGTGAATTGTACATTACAACTGCTCTATTCTTACCATGGTAGTTTCTGTGATGGATCCAAAGCTGTTTATGAAGATGTTACAGGTGACATTAACAGGCGGTCCTGAGAAAACACCATATGCAGTTACAAATGATGTAAGGTAACACACTGTAGACCTGTCACATAGGGCTGACATGATAAGATCGTTCAACACCTGATGGATGGGACAATGTTTTTAGGCTCAGTACTTTTACACTAATGGAGAAATTTCAGTTTTTTAGTTTTTTTTTAAATTATAAGATTTGAGCTGACAAGGGTCAAATAAGTAACTTCTCTGGCTCATTATAAGAGTTTAACTAACCACTTAAGCGTTTAACTCTTAAGCTGTGTATTTATTGCAGCTCACATTATCAAGCTTTAGAGTTTAAGTTACAACATCATTGTTTATTGTGATGTTTTCTGCAGCAATATATCACACTTCAAAAACTGTTATCATGACAGGTCTAGTCACAAGCCAATGTACAGTTTGAGCCAGGGCCAAGCATGGATACATTTAGATCAAATCAGTGCACCTGACAAGTCAAAAGGAACATTTGAAAGGAAAATAGGACCAGAAATATGAATAAGCAACACTTACTAAGGTAGCACACTTGCACACGAAGTTACATTGTGGTGTTTTTGCAGACATTGCAGTCTAACATTGCTTTGTCATTCCCATTAGCACGGTCCAGCTGTCAACTATCGTAACCTTAAATATTTCAGTGGGAGGCGATAATTTATTGATTCTCCTTTAGTTACATTAGAGTATTTATAGATAATCAGCCAGGGATTTACCCAGTGTGCACTTGACATGGATGTGGAACAAGTATGAAAAATGGATAAAATGCGACCCCCCTAGAGTGAGCGGGAAGTGTGTCAGAAAGAATATGGCTTCACTCACTATGAGATGGAGATAGGGCACCAACAGTCCTGTGGGGTAACTAGTGAGGGCTAGTTTGACAAAAAACACTTGTGAAAGAAGCCAATGTGAAAATGTATTAACCTAGGGGTGTGGGTCAGTAAGAGCAGTGATGACATAAAAAGAAAGCAGGAGGATGCCATGTGTGAAAACGCGTCTGCCCCCCGGCCTGTCACACTAGAGCACCATCTGCGAATGATTTACACTGTGTAAATACTTGTGCGAATATCTCTGCAGGAGAGAGTACCTTTAAAGTTGGGGCGAATGCGAGCATCATACCCAGATGTACGGCCCATCAGTTTGTCCAGAAAGTCTGAGGGAGAAGGGGGTCTGGGAGCTTTACCGCTGGGGAACTTCACCTCTTTACAAGACACTAACCTGCCACAGTGTAAGACACACATCAGGAGGCTGCAGAATCACAGACATGTGTTTGATTTCAGAGACAATCTACAGTATATCTGCATTAAGATAAATATTAATGATGGAGGTCAAAATACTAATGCACTTTTTGAGTCAAAGCCCAGAAAATTACTGACCAGTCTGACTGATCATTTTCTATAAGTTTTGTTGGTATCATTTTATAACTAAATTAGTCCTAATAAAGCATGAATAAATACTTAATTCATAAGGGAGAAATAGTATATTAGTAATGATTCAGGCTAAGTAACTACTTCATTAAAGATGCTTAATTAAGTCATTTCTAAGCCTGAATAATTCTTTTTAAACAATTTGATCATTATGAAGTAAGTATTTGACATGCTTTAAAACTGATAAAAGTGTAGCCTAAATATTCAATATTTATGATAAAAAATGTAATAAACGCAAATGGAAATGCAAATAATGACACATGTATCTTAGTCTAGTCCCTAACTAAATGTATGAAAATTACTTACAATTATATTATTCACATTCATAAGAAATGTCAAATTAAGAATCTCCATGTAGTTCATTAATTGTATCAATAAATAAATAAATTGTGTAAAATAGCTGAAATAGTTTCACATGCTCATGAGAATAATTGCACTTCTTACCTTTGTTGAAGAATAAAGACAGATGAAGCCCAGATGATATAAATGTTGTCTAAAAGCATTCTTAAAGAGTCAAAAACACACGTGAAGCAAAGAGAACAAAACTAGAAAACTGCAGAGAACTTTGATGCTCCCCTGATCTGTCGTCCCGCCTCCTCCCTCTTCACTGGGGCAGGTGCACCACAGGCAGCCGCTCTGCTCTGAATGACACTGCTGCTGCTGCTGCTGCTGCTGCTGCTTCTGTATTATTAAAAAAAAAATCTTTGCTGTGGGTTGTGTTTGTGTGGTTGACTCCTGCTCGATCCCTTTCAGTCATATGCATGCTTCACAAATTACTGGAAGAATATTTAAAGAGACAGCGTCGTTAATGCAGAATGTGGCCCATCTCTACATTTCTCCCATCAGAAACATGGAGCACATTTGAATAAATACATATATTATGATAATTAATTATTGATTTTTCTGTATATGAATGTTCGTGCTCATGTATTTATCTTATGTAATATGTGCAATTAACACTTTCTTTTCAGAAACAATAACATAATATTTCATTCACATATTTTGAGTAGTGACCAATAAAGTCAAACTTTTTATTTACTACATCCTTATAATGAACAGACTTTGATGGAAATTCAAAAAAGGAAAAGAATATACACACATATATATAGGGAGAGTGCAACAGACTGTATTTACAGTGTATTTTAATGCCAATTGCCATTTTGAAAAAGCTTTATTAGTCTCAAGCAAAGTAAAGAAGAATCATTTAATATCCTCTTGCAGTGTTTTGTGTGTTGTTGTCCAGTCTTTCTGGTCTAATTATTCCATCCTCAGACTGCCAGATAAATTATGATAGAAACGGAGAAAGCCTGTTTATTCTTCCATGCAAAAGTTGGCAGAGGGAGGCGGCAGTGCAGCCATTTACTCATGTAAAATTAATGTCACACACAGAGAACGGAGGTTATGGCAGCACGTGCTTGGCCCCACACTTGTGAGACCCTGTTGGAGACCACTCTGTCAAATAAGATCAGTAATGTGTGAATATACAAACTATGAACACCCTAATAACATGAGGCTCACTGTAGGCTAAAGTTTCTGCTTGCTTGAGCTTCTCCTCTGTAGAGCAGAAGTAGGCCAAGTTATACTTAATGTTGGGACACTGGACACATTTTTTTCTTAATTGACAATGCAAAGTAAAAAGTACAATTATGAAGATGTGTACCCTTTGAATGATTTAACAGCAGACTTAAATTTAAAAATACACTTTATTGCAGAGTTGTACATGACAAGCTGCTTGGCTCACACCGGAAAAAAATTCATGCTGAACATGTTCATTCAGAGGACACAATCACACCATCATAAAACGCAAATCCTAAAGGCAGATACAATGAGATGAAACATTGAAAAAAATGAAACATACAGTGGTGCAGCAAATAGAAATTTCAAATATGAAAATACTTTAGCGACATGAAATAATTTACAATGATTCTTAAATGTTGATCAGCCTTTAGTAAGTGGTTTACTTAATCCTCATGAATGTTGAATAGCTTGGCCACTTCGTTCAGATCTGCATGCTCCTCTCCATCCTTGATTATCTGCAAAAACATGTAAACCCCATTAGCTTCATTATAATGGATTCTGAATAACCATTATAAAGTTATAAGGAAATAAAACGCAAACAGGCCCCCCTTGAAAATGAGACATACAACGAGTTAGACCATTTCACTCAAATATAGTTAAAATCATTTAAAATGTTTCTAAAAATGTTGCCTACTTTTTGCTAGTTTTTCCATTTTGGTAAATTTTATAAATTTTACTTACTAGACTAATAAAAATAAATGGCAACTGTTTTATTTTGTTAAATGAGGGTTTAAACTTTCGCAAAAATGCCTTACTTGTGCAAATTGCCCCTCTGAATTGGATGACATTTTTTATGTTGCTGACATAGGTAGACATATTCTGTTTTATGACTCTACGCAAAGGCCTTTTCTTACTTTTAAACTTTTTTCCCCACAGACAGACACTTAAATATGATATATATTAATAAAAATATGATAAATATTTACCACGGGTACAATCCCACCAAACCAAATGTTACTTAGAAAAACAAGAAAACCTGAACTTTAAGCCTCAAGAGGATAAACAGTAAAAAAAAAAAAAAAAGGATGAATAAACACCTTTCGGGCGATGGGCATCCGATTGAAAACGTTCCACAGGATGATCCCCACCACCACTTTGTCCCTCAGGTAGAAGATGACTCCTTTGCCATATTCGTCCTTGTGCTCCACGACAGGAGCTGGTGTGGACGAGGCGACAGGAGTGATAGCTGTATCCTCAGTTTCACTTTCAGAGCGGATCCCAGTTCCTGAAGAATTGACAACTCAATTTTACGCTTTCGTAGAAATTATGAAAAGTGGACAAAACAATTAAAAATAAAGCCATACCCGACTGCTCAGTAGCTGCTTTAGGTGTGTCCTTTGAGGTCGCTTTGGCAAATACTCCCACTGTCGGTAAACTGCTGTCAACAATCCCAATGGCTTCATAGCCTACATCTGGGCCGAGGTCACTCCTGTAACACATATACATCAAATGACACCACTGTATATGTATTATAAGGAACGGTAATAGGACATACAGTAATATGATTTAAAATGTTCCCAAAATATATACACATCCAACTCATTTAAAACTTAATTAGCTTGGACATAATCCCAGGGTGGTTGGTTTAACCCTTTTTGGTAGTGAGCTGGAAGCAGAGACTTCAATGTTGTATTTTAAAAATAGCTCCGAAAAAATACGGCACAGAGGGCACTTGTAAAAAATTTAGTTGTGAACCAGCACCTACAGCCTTTCAGGCTACTAAAATGTCACAGCAAGTTCTGCAGAAATCACCTCAGATGGATATTTTTCTATTAATCTGAAATATGCAGTTGACATGTTTTAAGTAAAACAACAAAGCTATGTCATGTTTTGGTTTGTAAGTTAATAAATAGAAAGCCTTTGGGAAAATACCAGGATGTCTGTAAGAGGTTGCAATAATTTTGACCCTGATGTTGTGATGACTTCAGTGGCCCTGATGTCAGCTAGGTGATGCCTTTCACCAGCTGTTAAATGCCATTAAAATTGGCACAAAAATGCAGCTGACACTCAACTAATCTCAACCTGTGCTGCTGGGTCATATTCCCCAGTAATGGCTTTGTGAAAGCATTTTAAATTTTAATACAGAACAGTTAGGAGGTCACAACAGGCATCAATTGTTAATGGCTTAAAGTTGGTGTAAAATTTTAAATGCATGACAGGTTTGACTACTAGTTTCACTAAAACACGGTTAACATAACTATATTTAAGATTTTATTAAAGATCTTGCCTAGTTTTAAAAAAAATTATTAAAGTTATCTCTAAAGTATCTCTTCCTTGAACCGCCACCTTAACGCCACCCCCTACCATGGGTGACCCCTGGTAGAGTCACCCATGGCCAACAGGTCCTGGGGGACAGGTAATACAAAGAGCGGTTCAGGTTCATTCTGGGGGGAGCCTGAGCTTATGTGGGAGGTTGAGCGTTAGCGACTAGGTATAGTCGGCCTCACCTCCACGCACAGCTCGGTCTTTGGAACCCAACTCCTTGAGAGGGACTGGACTCTCCATTTCACTGGCATTGCCCGTGGGGAGAGGTGGCGGGCTAGTGTGGGCTTGTTTCTTGCCCAACAGCTCTGCTGTCACATGTTGGAGTTCACCCTGGTAAACGAGGGGGTCATGTCCGTGCGCCTTCAGGTCAGGGACAGGTCTCTCACTGTTGTAGCGGCCTACGGGCCAAACAGCAGTACAGAGCACCCGGCCTTCTTGGAGTCCCTGGGAGGGGTACTAGACAGTGTTCTACTGGGCCACGACAGCTGGAGAGGGGTGATCGGGAAGAACGGCCTCGCTGATCTGAACCTGAGTGGTGTTCTGTTATTGGACTTCTGTGCTTGTCACAGTTTGTCCATAACAAAAAACATCATGTTCGAGCACAAGGCTGTTCATCAATGCATGTGGCACCAGGACAACCTAAGTTGGAGGTCAACGATTGACTTGTTGTGTTACCTGACCTCCAGTCGCGTGTCTTGAACCCTCGGGTGAAGAGGGGGCAGAGCTGTCAACCGATCACCACCTGGTGGTGAGTTGGATCCACTGGCAGAAGTTGAAGCCAGACAGAACTGGGAGACCCAAGCATATTGTGAGGGTCTGTTGGGAACGTCTGGCAGAGCCATCTTGTCAGCAGGGTTCTTCAACTCACACCTCCAGGAGAGCTTCTGCTACATCTCAGGGGAGGCTAAGGACATGGATTCTGAGTTGAAGGATGAGTGCGGTCACAGAGGCAAAAAACTTGGAGTTGGGAGAAATTCAGGGAGGCCACGAAGGAGGACCATCAGTCAGCATCAAAGAGATTCTGGCAAATGTTCTGGGGATGTTGCTGGATGGTGGAAGGAATACTTTGAGGATCTCCTCCGAGAAAGCAGAGACTTTGAGGTGAACTCATTCATCACCCTGGCTAAAGTCACTGAGGTGGTTGGCAATCTCCTCAGTGGCAAGGCTCCAGGAGTGGACGAGATCCGTCATGGGAGTTTGCCCAAAAAAAAAAATAATAATAATAAGTGTTTGTTGATCTGGACAAGGCATTTGCCTGTGTCCCTCATGGCTCCGGGAGTATGGGGTCTGGGGCCCTTTACTGGTTGTCCACTCCCTGTGTGACCGGAACAGGAGTACATGTTGGACTCCGCCAAGGTTGCCCCACCAGTTCTGTTCATCATTGTTTTTATGGACAGAATTTCTAGGTGCAGGGTCCGGTTCGGAGTTTGCAGATGATGATGTTGTCCTGATGGTTTCATCGAGCCAGGACCTGCAGCAGGCACTGGGGCATTTTACAGCCAAGTGTGAAACAGCTAGGATGAGAATCAGCTCCTCCAAATCCGAGGCCATGGTTCTCAACTGGAAAAGGTGGCTTGCCCTCTCTTGGTGGGTGGTGAGTCCTTGCCTCAAGTGGAGGAGTTCAAGGGTCTTGTTCACGTGTGAAGGAAGGATGGAGCGAGAGATTGACAGGCCAATCGGAGCAGCGTCTGCTGCATCGGACTGTTGTGGTAAAGAAGGAGCTGAGCTGAGGCGAAAGGCAAAGTGCTTGATGTACTGGTCAATCTACGTTCCTACCCTCACCTATGGTCATGAGTTTTGGGTAATAACAGAAAAGACAAGATCGCAGATACAAGCAGTTGTGCCCAGCGTGGCACAATTTTAACAAGGATCTTGACTAAATTGCACAATATTTATGAATAAACTAATAAAAATAAATTACAAGACCTTTTACTAAGCTGACAGAAATATGCCTTCCTTTCATATGAATAGTCTCTGCATTCATTTTCTTTTTCAACTCTTTCCTACACAGCCACTCAACTAATGTAGAATAATAAATATTTACTACTAACCAACTAAATGAATAATTAGAAACTATGAAAACCTGTCATATGCACTTTAAATCTTTAGCACATTCACATTTTACAGTACACTTTAGTTCAGTTTGTGCATTAGGAGAGCAGTACTGTACTGACCAGAACATAGACTGATGCCAGTAGGGCTTGTTTGCCCCGGTCATGTTCTCTCCAGCCAGACGTCCACTCACAACCGCGTGGTCATGGTGCTCCACCCGCCTGCGGCCCAGTCGAATGTCATAGAAGCATGAAGCGTCTCCTGCCTTGACACAAATTGTATTTATTTTATTTATAATATATTTTCAAAAAGACTTTTTAAAGGCACTGTCATGTAACAACTTTTTAAAAACAATTGATAAGTCAACATTAAGAGTAAAATCCATACTGGAACTTGTTTATTTTATACTTATGGACACAAACATGTCATACTTATAAAATATTTAATATAACTACCAATAACTTACCACCCAAATATTTGATCTAGCCTGCAGCTCTGCATTGACCCTATAGCCCCCGAAGTCAGAGTCCACCTCCAGACCGGCTGACTTGGCGAGGTCAACATTGGGCTCCAGTCCAACAGCTGCAACTATGTGATCAGTCTTGACCTGCAACAGTGTGTTCTATCAATGAATAACACATTTCACTGAATTACATCAAGTGTAAGGCATTAATGTAGGCATACCTGACGTCCATCCTTTAACAGGATTTCTAATTTATCATCTTTAAAAGCTACAGATTTGACCAATGCCTCTGGGACTATCCTCACACCCTCTGAAAATATAGATCAATATCACACAAAGCTGACTTGAAAATAGGTCATAAGAACTCTAGCAGTAATCGCACAGTAACCTTTCTTGACTTTCTCAGTGGTCCAGTTGCTCAGATACTCCGGCAGCACTTTTCCCATGTTGCCTTTCTCTGGGAACATCTGGATGACCTCAAGGTCAGTCTCTGATGCTAAATAAGACACACAAACACAAAAAATACTACTTCATCTTACAAATGTGGCTACAACACATTGTGTTAATTAAAGCGTACTCACATCGTCGACCTAGGGCACAGGCGAGTTCACTGCCTAAGAAGCCTCCACCAATTATTGTAATAGATTTGACAGTTCTGGAGACGTTGTCCAAAGATTTAAAATCCTCAATCTGGAAGAATAAAATGTATTTAACTTGATATCAATTCCAATACTACAATGATAATAAAAGACACTTTAATGTCAAGTTAATGTAAATTTCACACAAATGAACAGCAGTTTCTAATTAAATACCATGCGGTCTTACTAATACTAACTTCATATAGGTCAAATTCCCATTTAGGAAATGTCCACTTTAATCCAACTGATGTGTTTTTCCCAGTATTGATAGTATCTAGTCTTAATACTGATTTTTATTATTTATTGGTATCTAGGCATCTATTTTTAGGCAACCCGAAATTCATACACTTTCTTAATGAATAGATGGATGTTTTTCTGTTACAAAGCTACTGCCCTCTAGTGGTCATTTACCAACCTTGCGGAATAGAGTTGTCCTCTTCATCACCTCATCTCCTGCTTTTTCAATGACCTGAAGATTTCTTGGTACACCACCTAGAAACACATAACATCACATTTTGAATTTTAGAAAACTAACATTTGTAAATACATAGGAAACTTACCTGTGGCAATCAAGCATTTGTCATATGAGATTTCAGTATCATCATCCAGTTTTACTTTGTTTCCTCTCACGTCCATTTGGATAACCTACAAAGAAAAATTGAAATAAAAAAAAAAAAAAATAAATCAGTTATTGTCATTTTATGAATGAATGCATGTATGTACCTTTTTCCCTGTAAGTACAGCAACTCCTCCATTTTCTGCACTGGTCAGCTCTTCAGGCTTGACATAAAATGAAGACGGCTGGAAGTAGATGCTGGAAAACAATTAAGCGATGTTAGTAAATGCTAGTGTAATCACATAAATATATTAATCAGCCACTGTTGTCCTTACTACAAATACTTTCTATTCTAAAATGTAGCTCACTAATCTATAGCAAAAAAGTTGAAGAAGAAAACCTAGAATTGAGGACAAATTGAAATTAAGAAACACAAAGTTAGATCTCATGAAATATTACCTTCTCTCTTTTCCATTCCACTGTTTGAAGCGCAGGGTTTCTGTCACACTGGGGTCGTCTGAAAACCACAACTCTTTGGATAAAGGTGGTCTCATGTATGGGAGGTTGGGCTCATCTGTCACAATCAGCACCTTCAAGAAATACATTATATCAAATACAATGAATGATATTAAGACCAATGAAAGAAGTGCATTATAAAAAAAAACAAAACAAAAAAAAACAGTTACCTTTGCACCTGGATCTCTGGCTCGAATTGAGCGGGCAGCAGCAAAAGAGGCGGTACCACCACCAATAAGAAGGTAGGGGGCATGTGAGGGAATTGTAAGCGGGGCTGTTACTAAACGAGAGTTAAACATACAAAATTACTGATGAAACTCTAACATTTTACATTCAATATGTGATAAAAAAAGAGAAATGATAAGGGTTCAGACACAATTCACTCACACTAACACTTTTTTAAAGTACTTTCACCAAATCATAATTTTGAAAGATAATCTAATAAAATAAAAATAGACATAATATTAAATAATACTGGAGAATATCCTGTTACTGATGTCACACTTTACATAATTTCTATGACTATACCCATAAAAGTCACATTTTAAACCTTTGCAAATTGTCAGTAATTTTGAAGGAGTAGGCACTAGGCAGTGATAAAATAAAACCGGCATTACATGCTCAGTACAGGTCTTACCGGCCTCAGGTGCAGCTGCAGACTGGGCCTCGGGGAGGCTCTCGACTGCAGGTTCAGGTGGGGCCTCTGTTGGTGAAACAATTTAGAATAAATGCACTTGTACAATGTTAATGCCACTTGTTAGTTCTAAATAGAAAGGTTCAATCTAATGAAAAGTGACATTAGCAGGGACTATATTTAGTTATGCAAAAGCTGGCGCCAAATCTCATTCACAGCTCCTGATTTTAAGGGTCTCGCCTTGAACTGTTTCAGGTTCAGCAGCAGGAGGGGAAGGGGCTTCGGGCACAGGCTCTTCAACAGCTGAAACAAACCACACTCTGGATTAACTACACACTCGTTAGAATGATCAATTAGATCAGTATGCCCATATTTACAAATGAGTGAGACATGCAGAAAAGATAAGAGCCTATATTGCCCGATTCCATGACAAAACCAAGTGCCTATAAAGGAACATTATGAAAGGTAAAATATGATTGTTTATTTGGGTTAGAAAACACAAATGTGAGAAGGGAAAATGTGAATGGAGTGGAATCAGGTAAACAGTATGTAGTAGTGTACACCAGGGTCCAAGCACTATTGACCTAGCATCAAATTTTTGCAAGCAAAAAGGTTAAACTGTTAAATAATGGCCCTGTTTCACAAAGGAAGTTCAATTAACTCTGGGTTTAAGAGTTAACTCAGGGTTAATCTCCCCTGAGACAGACAACTCAGAGTTTTCTGTTTCACTAAACAGGTTTGGTGCAGAGTTAGAAAGGAGACACTAAACCGTGAGGTTAGCAGAGAGCACAAGACGTTAATGAACCTTAGAAAAGAGGATTCATCATGGCAACGATAAACCAGAGGTTTCCATCTTAGAGGGGAGAGAAGTCATGTCAGATTTAATATAAAACAAATGTGGAGGAGCACATTGTTTAATCAGTTCATCCTACTTTACTATGAAGATTCAAATATTACTCAAAAGACCTACATCATTTTGCTGCAGCCAACTTAGATAAAAACATGAAACTGTTTTTAAAAAAGTGTAAAATGACAATTTTAATATTTGACTGCAGATTTTAAATTAAATTTGCCAATTACAATTTTTTTTGCCATTTTAAGATGTTGTTAGTGCCATATGAAGCATCTCACACTGTGAAGACTTCAGGGACCGGCCTCCTGCTGGTCCCAGAGTCAGGACTAAACATGAGGAATCAGCATTTCAGTTTTATGCAGCTAAACCTGGAACAGTCTCCCTGAAGATGTGAGGACAATTTTGAGCCTGAATATAAACACTGACTAATGACTAACAGGTTTTTATTTTGCACTCTCCTCTTTAGTGTTAATTTTATGTTAATTTATGTTTAGATTTGTTTGTATTGTGATTTTAATGCGTTTGTTACTCTGTGAAGCACTTTTACTTTTAGTACAAATTGTGATATACAAATAAACTTGCCTTTGCATAAGTTGAGAGATCATGCTTCTGAGTCATTTGGAGTAAAATATGTGAAAAGTATAAATGAATACAGTCAAATCATAATTGGTCTGGTGCATTTGTGACTCTCTCCTCTCCTTCAGGAGCAGATGGGTTAAACTCAGGGTTAGAGGAATAAAACCTGCTCTGGACCAGGTTAGGTTTACAGAGCGAGTTACCATGGTGACTGACTCAGGTTTTAGGTTAACCCTCTGTGAAACAGAAATCTCTGAGGTGACCTCTTTTCAGGGTTAACAAAGTCTGAGTTTGGCCAAAATCTGCTTTGTGAAACATGGCCATTAAAACAAAAACATACAAAGAACATACTTTTATCCAGATAAGTGAAATTGTCTCAGGAGAAAATATACACATGCAATAAAACACTCACACTGTTCAACTGTTATGGCATATAAAACTAGTGAATCAACCAATCAACTAGTGAATGTAACAATTATTGTTATTATTATTGTTACACACAGCTCCTTACCACTCTCTACAACGACTGGAGGAGCCTCTAAAACTTCAGCTTGTGGCTCAGGGGGAGCTGATAATTCGGCTATGTGTGAAAACAATTATGAAAAAACAACTTAATCTTACACAGTGCTCACATGATAATTGTATTCACTGTATTCATATAGTCTCCCCTTACCCTCCTCTACTACAGGAGGAGCCTCTTCTACTGCCTCTGGGGGGACCTCTGCAACAGGTTCTGCTATGAAGAAAGTCCACAGTCCAATATTAAACATGCCTTAAAATGTATTTAACAATAAACCCACTATAAATGTGAAGTATACACATAGGAGTCTGTGGAAGTATAGTTAACAATAAAATAAAATATTTACAACAATTTAGAACTTTTATAAAACTTTGAGTTAGACTTTGAACCCAGAGTAGCAAAGGTCAACTTTCAATGACATGTACATCTTTAACAACAAACTTAACTGAGCATTAGGTCAGAACAGTGAGATGTGACTGCTGAGAGCAATGTTTCTGGAAAACCCTATAACGAATAAATAAACTAAGAAATTACAATACTAAATTGCACATCCCACATCGAATAAAGTAAAACAAAAATGATTACAAACATTTAGACATCTCCTCTTTCTTACCCTCCGCTAAAACAGGAGCAGCTTGTTCTGCTGCCTCTGGAAAGGTCTCTGTGACTGGTTCTTCTGCTATTGAGGAAATCCACAGACCACATTGTATTGATGATTAATTGGGTAACAGCCCAGTGTACATTCCATGTGTGACTGAAGTACACACATAATGCTCGGTAGATCATGAAAGTGTTACATATAAGAACACAAACCTCAAAGTTAATCTCAACATTACTTGAAGCTACCATCCATAATTAAATACTCTCTACGTTACTTCTGCCTGATAAAGTGTGAGTTTAGCCCTGGCAGAAGAAGACCAGAGAGCTTAGGTGAGCCTGGACAAAGGCTTCACATCTGCCATCTACTGGTAACAAAAACAAATAAACTACAGATGGTATCTCTAAGAAAATGATACTGAACAATACGAAGATGAAAAAAATCCCAAGAATCCATGCATATGTTCCAGTGTTCTACTCATATACTAATGACATTTGAAAAACACTGCCATAAGTTACCTCAGTCATGCAGAAGGTCATTGTTAGTAATATGGTGCAATATTCTATCTATTAATTAAATTAACTATTAACCACAAATATCTGAATGTGTTTTAAAGTGATCAAACTGAAGCAGTGGTTCATGCACAGGTCGGGCTGGGAGCTTACCACTTTCCAGAGCAGCCGGAGGAGGCTCTGAGAGTGTGGCCTCCAGCTCAGAGGGAGCAGGTAGCTCTGTTATCACAGTGCAACATGTACTTCAACTTTACACGTGTTAAATAAAAGATGCAAAGATGGAAGATCAAAAATATAACAAGACACTAGAGAAGGTTACAATTGGGAGTAAGTTGACTTTGTAGCTTTAGTGATGGAGCACTGTACAGATAATAGTATTCCAGTGCTAAGGATGGGCAATATTGTTTTGCAATAGTGCACCGATTGTTATTGGGTACCTGGATCAGATATCTGTGCAGAATATCAGTTAAGGGAGTTAAGAAACTCATACTGTTAGCACTTTAGCTCATGCTGTTACAGCATTACTGATTGAAAACATTACTTCTGAGCATTATTGCATCTGCTTGTTATAATTCTCAGCGGTGATAGCAGATATATTCGCAGATACTCAACAACAAAGTATCAGTACCAAAATCTCAAGAGAGTGAAAAGTGGATAAATGTATCCGATACATTTTTAATGAAATTAATTTGATCACATTTCATAAATCTTCAGCATCATCATTTTTGTTCTTACCCTCCTCTACAACAGGAGCAGCTGGTTCTGCGGGGGCCTCTGTCACAGGCTCTTCTGCTGTTAAGGGGTTCACACTCAGGGTTAACGCTGCATGTGAATGTTAGTGCATCATATCCCTGTGCAAGCATAAGCCCATTTCACACACTGTGTTAGTTTAAAACAAGCATAGCAGGAGGCAAAAAATGTGAGTAAAAACCTTGGATGAATCCCCTTCAGACAATCGCAGACTGCTAATTTGTGATTTCTAAAGATATTCAAATAATTAACTAAATATTTCTTTTTTACAAAAATAACAGAAAAATGTCATAAACTGTAAATAAAAATGTCAGCATGTACTCGGAAAATCCAGTTGACAAAATTCATCTTTTGCTATGGACACTACCTGGACAACTGAGGGATTATGCAGACATTTTTTTTTTTTTTTTTTTCCGTAGAAATTTGATGATAATACACACAACATGCACAGAACAACATAATATACCCCATAGAACAAACTTCAACACATCAAAGAATAAAAAGTGCCTCTTGTATAAAGCGCCATGGAATTTTATGAAATATGGAGAATGTAAGACGCCAAACAAGGAGCTAAAATCTCACTGTGCACTAACCTCATTTGACCAGCAGGTGTCAACATTCCTCATTCCATCAGAAAAGATCATTTAATGTACAGTATCTTCTTCAACCTTATATGTTTAGTTCAGTTTAAATTCTTCAGATTTCTTATTCACACTGGCAGTTTAACAAGAGGCGCATGTATTTATTGAAAAGTAGACTACCTGAGGCTGGCTCTGTTTCACCGGAAAGTTCAGCAGCAGGAATGGACTCCTCACTCGTGGGGGCAGCTTCCTCCTCTGACTCTGGGGCAATTAAGGAAAATAGGGTACTTTTTTCAGAGAGTATAGAGAGAGTGGGAAAATAATTTGTTTTTCTCAGTCCATTAATTGTTTGTTGATAAAACCTTTTGTTTACCTGGAGGTTGTGATTCCGGGGCTTGTTTTGTGGATCTGGATGCTAGTTCTGAAATTCGCTCTTCGTACCTTTTACCGTCACCTCTTACTGTCATGTAGGCCTGTGGGCAGAATACCAAATAACAAATTTATTAACACCACTCAATAGGTTGTGTTCATGTGACATAATCTGCCTTTAGTTTAAAACTGAGCTGGAGGACAGGTCAGAAGAATAACATTTGCGATCTGTTATACTGGACACGTTTTGACTTGGTTCTATCTGAATACACAGGCTCCACATAAAACAAAAACTGGGACAAAACAAACATCTTCTCTGCCAGCATAAAATAAAAAAGGCAGAATATTTTTTTCACAATTGCTTCACAAATGAATGCCACTATCCAATAGGATTCAATAATAGTGGATCATACCTTTGGATATTTCTGTCAAAAACAGTGAATCCCCCAGTGTTTGAAAGCATCTCAAAGAATGATATCAAATTCTAAAATATGAACCCAATCCATCTTGTGTGTCTCATGTTACTTCTTAAAACTTAATGTCATAAAGAGGTTACTCACGTAGGCACCACCGCCTAGACAGGCCGCTCCAACCAGCACCACATACAGAGTATTTTCACTGCCTCCACCTCCTGCTGGCCCTGTGGACATGTGTGCCGCAGGTACAAAAGCCTGTCTTCTGCCATTGTTCAATGCTGCAAAACAGGTACACTATTAATATCATAATAATAATCAACATATTTTTGTAGCACCTGTTATTCCCAGAGGTCTCCCATCTAACCTGTCACGAATACGTTTTTTGTATATTTAAAAAAAATAGTCAGGTGTGGTACACATTGGTGTTAAAGGAAATGTATGTCTATTTTAATGGTCTATTCTAATGGACACCAGGAAGAATAGTAGGGTTGTGGTCGATTAAAGAAATTCTTAGTCGACTAAAGACTAGACCTGCTGCAGTCGACTAAAAAGAGGATGTAGCAAAAGCTCTCAAAACTATAATGTATCTCTACGTATCACCCGAAACTACACTCACAAAACTACAAGTGCACAGGAATTCATGAAAAAACTACTATTTATGCAGAAAAAAGTATTAGAAAACAATGAATACATGTAAAGATAGATTTGACATAAGACCCTTTTTTTTTTTTTAAACATATAAATACCAAAAAATACCAAATCTTCAGATAACACATTAACTCCATCTAAGTAGCAACAGCCTGTCAGCACTAGCGGGAATCTACAATAAATGACAAACATTTCAAAGACAACAGCAGCTTGTGCTCCACTGTGCTTAGATTTATTCTTGTTGTATAAAAAATCTGGGAAAATTAAAAATACAAAATTTTAAAAATCACACGATGCCACTTCTTTAGCCAAAAAAACAAATAAACATTAAAATAAAAGAATGTTTCTTTTCTTCAATTTGGATATGTTTATTGCACTGAAAACATGCATCCTGACTGTGAACAGCTTGCCTCTCCACAAACCTGACAGTCACTTAGCCTGGAGGAGGGCGTCCTCCTGCTTGTGTCCATAGAAATGTTGAGCTGCCAATGAGGCTACTTTGCCATCTACCTTTGTGCCAATTTTTACAAACTCAAGACATGCTGTTCTTAGAATAGTCAACAGTATGAAGCTGTTAATCAATATTCATCCAAAATGTTGCTGATGCACAATAAAGTCACTGTCTTGAGCAACATATTTCAATAAAGTTATTCAAACACATGCTGCTTTTCTGTGATGACCTTTAAGATAATTGTGTTGGCCAAAAACGTCCAAAAGCCATGTTTCCAAAATAATTTTCCGCTTCACAATCTTCATTATTAACGTTTGCACTTACACAACATTAGGCAGTTCTGACAATACAGATTTGATTATGCAAAGTTACTACTCATTCCTCCCTTACAGACATCACTTTTCCTTTAACAAACACCTGGTTAGCTAAAAGGAGCCAATGTAGAGGTCACAGCAATTTTGGGAGGCATTTTGGGACCATTTAGTCCCGTGTAACACTGCACATTGACATAGTTGAGGTAATAAATAACTGTCGGGATGAGTGCCAGCGAGCACACTCGGTTCAGTTGGACACTTTACCTGTTCTTTTCACATTATGCCGGCACTGTGTAGATGCGGATCTAGCCAGAGGTGCTAGCTTCCTCCAAAGAGCTCTACATTTCAACATTGTGCCTGCGCTGAAGCCGTAACAAACCCGCTGAAGTACTGAATTTATCGGACGGAAAAAACAGACTTGGTCCCCTTTGAAATGATCCCCCGAGTGCAAACTGAGCACTAGCCACACGCTGCACGGCAAGGCCAGAGCAGGTCATACATTTCAGAGGAGACATGGGTAATGACAAAGACTGTTTTCAGAGAGAGATGGGTTAATATCATCAAACTGAAACAACGACTTTCGGCTTACAGCTAATTCATGTCTTATCTATACAAACATTTTATTAAGGATTTGTTTTGATGCAATCAATTAAAATAATGTATGCCTATGTAAATTTGTTAATATCGTTGCAGTATTTGGTCCTGGTTTGAGTTTCTTACTCTCAAAAGGATCTCTGAAGCTTCTCTTTTTAGCAGATCTGCAGCATCAATGCACTCAAAACCCTCTACTGCCCCATAGCGGCCACACGACTGAAGTGAAAACATACTTCATTAAATAGACGAACACTAAGCGTTAATGCTGTTTCCACAAGTAGTTCTATAGATTTTAATGTCGCCTAAGTAGTCTCGAACAATTAGCTTATGATAGCCTAATTAACCATGTTTTTTTTTCTTCTCTTCCAAAAAGCCCAAAAGGCTTAAAGTGCCGCTCTAATGTAATTCAGATCACACTAAAATGCGTCTGTTGTCGCTGATTCTAGATGTGTCATTTTGTAGTAACAAAAGTAGGTCAGACATAGCCCATTTAGTGGAAGCAGAGTTAGTCATTTACAGCAAGCTGATGCAGTTGAGAGTTAATCTAAGATTTTTCTTATCCTCCCTAGAAATATCTGCTGTTTGTTCTTTAGTATCGTGGACGATGGAATGTGGCCAAGAAAGATAGAAACAGTAAGATGGCAACATCATATTTATTCCTACAAACATAAGCCTTTTTTATAGCCTAATTGGGTTGTGAGATTAGACTTGAGGGTCTAAAAACATAGGCCTAATAAAATACTACTATGAGGCTATTACATGACTGTTACGAGGCTTAATATCGTCTATTGTTTTTCATAAGACAGGCTGTTTACTGGTAAGCAGCAGGATCATGTAAGGCAAATCAGATGTTATCAGTTATCTGTGACTAAAGTGTTTCTGGGTTTCCTTTTAGAGAAATTGAGCTGAAAACAAACAAAACCACCAAGGCCCCATATATGTAACATTATAGAAGAGGCTGCACTACATCTAAAATGTTTGATAAGAACAAAATGTGTGTAAAATAAACATCATATAGGCTAGTAGACCAGCCAAAAGCCATAACAATTAATTTTAAACATTAGGCCTACATTAACATTATGCATAGTAAACATATATTAGTGGAAGTTGTGGTGGTTGTACTCTAGCCACATTCGGACACATACTCTGGGCTATAGGTTGTACGATAGATGCCTAACATCACTACACGTATGATTTTCTGTGTCAGTTTCAAGTGAAAATCTAAAAGAGAATAAAATGATTATATATCACTTTAACATGCTGCCTTCACTAGCCCACTCATGCTGGCGTCATCATCTAAAATATTCCTCTGCTCTCACTCCTCCACAGGACAACACAGCTCCATCACTTTGGTGGTGCCCTTGAGAAAATACACCCCCTCCCTCCTCCACTCTCTCCCTCCCTCCTCTCTCTCTCTATCTCTCTCCCTCCTCTCTCTCTCTGTCTGTGTGATCATTTTCTTGACTTCCTCCTTTTGGACTGGCTGCCTGTTCTGAATAGCAGAGCACAGGATATGCAGTCCCAGACAGCCCTCCCAGCTACAGCAGCAGTATTAGCAGCAGCAGTGGTGGAGGTGGTAGCCGTAGCATCAGCCGCCTGCGTCTAACAGTGAGGAGGACACCACACTCTCTCTCTCCCCCTCTGCAGTCAACATGAGTGCTGGCGACGTGGTCTGCACCGGCTGGCTCATCAAATCTCCCCCTGAGAAGAAACTCAAGAGATTTGTAAGTAGCCATGCACACAGAGACACCACTTGTTTACGTCCTGTCATTGTCCATTTTGCCCTGCTCTTGAATGCCTCCTTCAAGCTTTCATAATGAGATACTATGTGGGAGCCATAGTGTGCTTTTTGTCAGTTTGAACCAGACCGAAAGCAGTTCAAATTCCTATTCCCCCATTTCCATGAATAACTGTATGCATGGTTTTATCTCATTAGTACCAGCAACTATCACACTATCTCAACTGTATTCTGCTGTCTTGGAGCCCAATGTAAAATGGTGATAAACAACATATAGACCTTACTGTTGTACGGCTGTTGGGGTCATGTGATAATGCTGGGCTAGCCACTTACATGAGCTAAAAGTCTGTGTGTGTGTGTGTGTGCGTGTGATGTCTATTGTGAAACATGGGAAGTCATGTCAGCAGCAGTCAAAAACACTTAAACGACAAACAGAAATAGTCCAGTTTGCAGTTCCCCCTCAAAGTTGATTCAAGAAGAGCTAAACTTGTCAACAAGGCTGCTCGGAAAAGCTTGACTTCTGTTTTGCTGGGGGTAGAGACAATGTTTTTGGTCAACCATGCAAATTGGGTTGAGGCAAGGCAATATGTAAAACCCACTCTGCCTATTTATTCAAATGACCAGCCAAATAAACAGCAGTTTGTGTTTGTCTGGAGCACTGACAGAGGAAACCAAAATACTACACTACTACAGAATGATTGTGATTTTTATTTAGTTTTTAGGTTTTTTTTTTTTACCAGATAAAGGTTGAAATATTAAGGCTTGCAGTTAGAGGTAATATTTATGAAGATATTTATTCTTTATGGGCTTTTTGATTTAATTATGCCACTTTATTTTAAAGGTCTTTTGATGCTTTTAAAGTTTGTATTGTCCTCTTCACAATTATGATGATCAAAATATGATTAGGATTATTTAAATAGATGCCTAGTCATAATTATTTTTGATTAATTGTTGCAACCCTAAGTAATATTAACTGATGTTGTGTTTTATAGTATCATTTATTGAGTACTTCTAAATGTACTAGTAATATAATCACATAATGATTCATAAGCACACAAAAGTCATCTGATTTTTATTTTAAGTTATGTTTTTTGCTAAACTGCATAGTGCTATGTCATAATGATGAACTGAAACTGAATTGCTGATGGTGTATTAAAAACACTCTTTTCGTGTAATCAGACGTAAGCAAAACTCTTTGGAAAGTCCATGTTTTATTTTCCACCTCCTTCAGTTTAAGGTTCATGTGTGTCGCGATGTGTCTCACATTCACTTTTCAGAACCAAGAGGCTGGACTTTCAATTCTCTGTGTGTTTTTTGTGACAGAGAGGATTTTACACTAGCACATGTGAAACTGAATGTTTTAGTGATGATGAGTATAAACGATCACTAAAGCCAGTCACTGATCACAGTATGTGATTAAAATAGTATGCAACAAATTATAACCTTATAACTGAACTAATCAAAATTCAATCAGTACTAAAAATGTGACCAAGCCAGTTCAAGTACTATTTGTTGCCTTGCTAATACCTGAAACTTAAGGGGACTATATCACAACCACAAAACTATCCTGTGCATCACAAGCAGTGGTGAAATGTAATGAAGTGAAGGTAGTACTTTACTCAAGTACAAAATGTAGGTATCTGTCCTTTACTGAGGTACTACACTACATCTGAGAAAAGGTATCTGTACTTTCTACTCCACAATATTTTTGAAAAGGTAAAAGTATTTTTTATTATAGTTTGAGACCTTCTGAAAAGCCCCAGAGATTTATTTTTAACACATTCATAGTCTGAGCAAATAAAAATAAAAAACAAATAAAAACAGGTAGGAAAAAAACTATTCAGTTGTTTCTACTGAACACAATTCAGCACAAATCTTTATCAAACCACGTTTGAAGCCTCATTAAACCTCAATATCTATGCGAAATATTATTACTTTTTACGCTTTAAGCACATTTTTAAACGGGTGCTTTAATACTTGTACTTTTTTCATGTGATACTTTTACTTGAGTATTTATTTGCTCCAGTATTTGTACTTTTACTCTAGTAACAAACTGAGTAGCTGCATGATCATCGTCACATCATATACGTCTATGGGGCTGTTTTACTCTATAACCAGTTGTTTTACAAAGTATCATTGTGTCATTATGCCGTGTCTCTGTTATACCACACAGACGGACACTACATCTTACCGAGGATCAGACCACATGCACAGAATAATCCCAGGCTCTAGTGGTTTACACCTCAAAAACAGCATTAGCCGAAAATGACGTGCAGCTCCAAACATGCACTCAGCTAACCACAACCTGACACTGAAATGGTGTCAATGTGTGAATTACAACACTTTCAATATTCAACTGATGAAATTTGCCACAGAATATTTATATAATTCTGTTTAGTTCAGTCACAACAAACTCATTTGTTTGGAGATATAAATCAACCACACTTCTCTTAACTTATTAGTCATTTTAGTTAAATACAGGCAGGTTCCTCTTCTGAGTGCTTCTGGGAAATTTGTGCTCAAGTTCCGCCCAGCAAACATTTGAGAAGAAAAAAAAAAGTTTGAAAAGGAGTGAACCTATGTCTGCACAACAGTGTTATTATTATTGTTTGTTTTGTATTTTTCCAGTCGATATGAAGATGTAGAGTCCTGTATGAATATCCAAGCACACATGAGGCTCATTATGTGATTGATTTGTTTTTATTACAGAGAAAGAAGAAAAAGTGAATCAAATACCCAAAGAGTTCTGCACACATCAGATGTATGACAGTCGAGACGTGTGCTGGTCTGTTACTATCATGAGTATGTGGATTAAAAACTGTGTTTTTAGTAACTTTTCAATCATTTCAAAAATAAAAACTCAGTGTATAGTTTTCTCAAATATATCTGTGTCATGGAAACTTAGGTATATTTATGTTGTGAAGAAAATACTCTTATCCTATGTCTTTAAATGTATTTGATCTGTGTCAGTGTGTCAGACCCAGAGCAGACTCTGACATGTGTGAAGCCTCTGTCTAAACTAAAGTCAGTCTGCTTTGAAATGTATGTAGCTTTATTATTGTGGTATAAACACTCAGAGCTCAGATGCTCGGGGGAAACTAGGGACCAGGGGGAGAGATGCTCTAGGAGAGAGACTCAGAAAGACGTGGGACACCGGGAGGAGACCAGTCTGTGGCCAGGGCAGGTCTGGGCCCTGTCCTGTCTGTATCTGCTGTAACAAAGAATAAATCTTTTTGTATTTCAAAACTCACCAGACTTTGTAAATGGATTACTTTTCATCTAAAATTGTAATTTTCCCACAATATCTGCATAAAATGCTCTTGTGCAAACGTTGCTACTTAAAACTGCACCAGTGCTGAAGGTTTTAAGTGCACCACCTAATAGTATTGGTCAGTAAAATGGGAAGAATTTATTTTAAGTATGTAAGGCTGTTTCTTATTTTATGCAGCTTTGGGAAAGTGGCTTGGACAAAGAAAACAAACAAACAAACAAAGATAATTTTGTCTATTAAAATATCATGTCAAGAAAATCCATCATGGTGGTCTTGAGTAAGACAAGCTCAAGGACGGGTGATGGATCCCTGTTGCTGACAGTGGTATTGGAGGATGGGTCAAATGCAGAGATTGTACTTAAGTGTAACAATATAAAGTTCTTTTTCCCGTGTCAGGCCTGGAGGAAGCGCTGGTTCGTGCTGCGTCGAGGCCGTATGAGCGGGAACCCTGATGTGCTGGAGTACTATCAGAGTAAGAACTCCAAAAAGCCCATCCGCACCATCGACCTGAAGGAGTGCGAGGTGGAGATTCTGGACGGACAGCTCCGGATCAAGAGGGACTTTCACGGGAAGCACCTGTTTGTGGTGAAGACCTCCTCCCGAATCTTTTACCTCGTTGCCAAAACCGAGGAGGAGATGAAGGTCTGGATCAACAACATCAGTCAAATCTGCCACTTCGAGGCTCTGGAAGATGCAGGTTAGTTAGTTAGTTTGTGGTTTATTTTCACTTGTTCTGCAGGAAATGATAGAGTTGTGGTTTAGTACAGGCAGGTGTGGCTGTTGAAAGCAGTAGAGGTAATATTTACTCTTATTGTATTCACTTTTTCTATTGTGTGTAACTAAGACTATTTGAAAATTGGCTTTGAATATCATGTACTACTCTTAGATCCTGCCTGCTCTACTGTTTAGTAATGAAACAATTATTAGGTCTATATTTTAATGAAGATCCACAGCTCACCACAAGTGCAACAAAGCCTCGCTGTTAAAAGGGAAATGTTTTGAACTTAGTTTGCTCGTTTACATTGGCTTTGTTGTATAGGTATTGAATTGAGGTAGTTTGAGTTATTTGACAAATGATTTGTGTTTCTTTTTTTAAACAGAAAGATATGCTTACTCAAAAGATTCAGATTGGTTGATTTGATGTGGCACCAGTGGCTTTCTTGCATCTCGAGCACTATAGTGTGGCTACTGCTATGTGCAGCTGATTTGACACGCAACAGTACAATTCTGAAGGTTTTTTTGCATTCATAGTGAACAGTGGCAGATGTTTTATGAGCAGAATACTTTTTCTCCTTGTAGCAGACCCTTTTGTGTGGCTGTGCAGGACTAGCCTTGACTGTGGCCTTGAGATAAATGGAATGACAGACATTTGTGAGCACAGGCCAACCTGACTAAAGAATCTAAAAAATATGTAAACAATGGAAAGAGCAGACAGAAATTAGATGTGTCTAACTTTAAGTTATCTGTGCAATAAAGTAATCGTGTTTAAAAAAACGTACTGCTCTTGCTCCACAGTATCATTACATAAAGATTTAGTCTATAACTTTACATCATTATACTTGGTACACTAAACTTCACCCCGTAATACATTTAGTACATTATTGAATCATCAATCTCTGAATTGTTATACTGTTTATGCAATGGTTTCATGTTTTTTGTTTCTTCTTAACAGTTAAAGGTGTTCTGTCTTATCTTGTGTCTGACAGAAGCTGACCTGTTCTCAGCATCTCTCACATCAGGTGCATTGTCTTCCGCAGAGAGCTCAGAGGACGGTTTCCCTCACACACCCAATTCTCTGCAGCCCTCTCCTGACGGCTCTGACGCGGCCTCTGTGGTCAGTCAAGTGGACATCACTTACCCCCCCGACTACCTCTTCCTCTCTCAGTGCCAAACGGGGAGCGTCAGCATCAGCAGGTCTGTCCAGTAGTGTCTCTGTTCATCTGTGCACATATTATCTAATATCTGTGCATAGTTTTGCACTTTTAGGATGTGTGGATGAATTAATGTATCTATGCTCTGCTATGATGATACAATGAGCTACTGCCACAAAATCATTTCCTAAAAGATTCATAAAGTCTCTCTGTCTTTCTCTCCCTCTCTATCAATCTACCTGTTGTCCTGTGTTCAGACAGGAGAGCTTCAACTCAGACTACTCCCTGGAGCAGAGGTCATCTGAGGACACACACAGAGACATTGTGCCTTCCCCTCTTTACTCAGACTCCTCTTCATCCCTGTCCTACCCCAGTGCCAGCCCCTGTGTCTTCAGTCACTGTAGATTGTCCCATCCACCTTTCAGTGCCCCCTGTCCCTCTATGGTCCTGCCCTGCTCCTCCTCGTCCCCTCTGCGGCGCCACTGTGCAGCAAGTGTCTTCCAGTTTGACACAGCTTTTGATGCAGCTTCTGAAAGACTAACGCCTCCTCCACTGCCTCCCAAACCCTGCAGTGTCCCGGAGCAGCCCAGTGAGAAGGGCCTTCATCGACCACAAGCCTTAAGCGCTCGCCACATCTCAAGCCACTGTGCCCTGTTCTCTAGAAGGACGTCCATGTCCAGTTTAGACCACTTCAGACCAGGTACACTCCGAAAGCAACAATACAACTAAACACAAATATAACTAGACATCAGTGCAAAGCTTCTTGCATGCATTATCCTTATCATAAAAAATGTGGTCTCAAAAGGAAGATATATGTGTCGCTACCAATTTTCTATAGCTAAATATTTCTATTAATAGAAATATCCTACAAAGATATCACCTTAATGAATGAATACCATATTTGTGGTGTACATTTACACGATATACTATCCTCAACTGTACAATACCTGATTTGGATTTTTCATTCATATGGGAAACTATAAATCTGAGAGTAGGATTTTATTTTTCGCAGAATGTCTGGTCTTACACAAATGTTAATTGTGCCTTAGCAGATCTTGAAAGCAGAATGTTAAGAGACAGGAGACAAAGTCTAAATTTGGTAAGAAAACCTTAAATGTATTTTTTTATTTGTATTGTACTTTTCTCTACTGACCCCATGTGGTGATGGTATGAATAACAAAGAGATTAAAATACAGTATAATATAGAATAATTGCCATGCAGTATTTAGTCTGTGTATATGAATTGATCTCTCTGTTTTAAATTCTCCCTCTCCCTCTTTCCCTCTCTGAATGGTGCCCTTTATTATTTGTCAGATCTAATGATGCTCTTTTTTCCTTTAGCCTTTAAATACCACCAGAGTTCAGACATACCAAGACGAGTCCTATGTTCCCATGTCCTCTCCTTCGGTCGCCATTAGCAACAATGACGGTGATGGCTACATCCCCATGAGCCCCAGAGCCTGTGGAGACACAGAATCCCCTCCAAATCTCAGCTCCCTCATGTCCCAGCTTGGAGAAATCGCCCCTCCGCCCATTAACCGCCATCTCAAGCCAAGGTTAAGGAGAGGTGATAGAACATTTTACTGTACTGTAGTATATAATGGAATGAAGAAAGGATATGTGGACATAAAGTAATTATGATATGCAGTTAATGACACGCTGACTGTTTCCAGCTCGACCTCCTCCACTTGACTTGAGAGGCCTCTCCACTATCACAGAATGTCCTACACATCTGGCTTTGAACAGAACGATGACTGACACATGGTAAATCTCTTTTATGTGTAGAGTTTAGTAATCCTAAAGTTTAAATATTCACTATTAAGAAAATGACTACTAATAACTTTTTGTTCCCCAAATTACAGCTTTATGGCAAATGGGGACATCACACAAGCTGAAGACACTGGATGCACTAATGTAATTTCACGATCTCACTATATAACCAAATAATTTATACACATTTCTTTGTATTGGTTTGCACAAACTTTCGGGTGTCAGCAGAACTGTTATTGCATGATGCTACATCGTGCCATATTTGGCCTTTTCCTGTGAAATTCATTCATATACAAATACTGTGTTGAAATTCAACCTCACAAGAAAGAGCCATAAACAATGAGGTCATGATAATCCAACATGGACTTTTTGTTACAGGAGTCAAGACACGCTTTCTTCCACAGCATTGACAGTACATTGCTACCACCAGCGAGAAAGTGTAACCTTGACTATCTATCGCTGGATTTTAACTCTGCGTCACCATCTCCCGTACAAAAGGTGTGTTCAACCCACAGGACAGCTGCACACAGACACTGGTGCTGGAGAACTAAATATGTTAGGGTTATTAAGAATTAATTTTATAATGCCTAACAATAAATCATATACATCTATAAATACTGACAAACTATGCATGCATGTCTTGTGTTTTATAGAAACCCTTTTTGTCAGATGAGCACAGAGTGGACTATGTACAAGTGGATGAGAAGAAGACTCAGGCTCTGCAAAGCACCAAAATGGAGTGGACAGATACACGGCAATCTAAAACATGAGGACATAAAGAAAATACCATTGTCATATAAAAACAATGAGTATACAAGCAGACACTCTGAAACACTGTGAGAGCTTTGATGTGTAACAAAAGTCAGACTAATCATTATGTGAAATTATTGCCTATACATTTGTGTGACATATGCTTGAATAAAAGATTAATTATATTGATTTATATCCATCAGTGCGATAGCTGTGTGTGTTGGTGACATAAACACATTAACATGAGGAAACACACTGCTGCATTTTTAAAGAGAAGGTCACGTGTGCACATGTGACGTCACTAAAATGCGCCGACAGAAAAAACACGAAACGATTTGGAAAAATTCACCTGAGGAGCAACTTTGCCACATATTTAACCCCTGCCTCAGCTTATTCGTGTTTATCAATGCGTTAACAAGATATAGATAGTGTTACCTGTTTGAGGACTTTTCCACAGTCTTTGCAGGAGTTAGTATCTGTCTGTCCCTGTACAAAGTGCTGTGGTTGTTAGCATCTCCGCGGCTAGCTGCGGCTAATCAAACATCTGCACCATGTCAGAGGACAGAGGGTTTTAGGATAAACCAAATAAAGTTTAGCCCAAGATGGAGAGTTATTGACCAATTTTAGTGATTGGTTTACAAAAGCCTGTTCTCACCAGCAGCTGGCGACAGACTGGCCCATGTTGGTAAGTTTGTTTACTTTGTGATGGATTAACGAGATTGAAGTTATGTGCAGTTTGCCACATCCATGTGTGTCATTTACACGAATTCAATCATATGTTACGTTGGTGCTAAAATCAATAGTGTAATGCTTATATCCTGTAAGTAAATTCAGACATTTTGATTCATGATTTTGATTCGAATCTGCACACCATAATTTTACCACAATGTCCAGCACCACTTCATTTTACCACAATGTCCAGCACCACTTCATTTTACCACAATGTCCTCCACCACTGTATTTTACCACAATGTCCAGCACCACTTCATTTTACCACAATGTCCTCCACCACTTCATTTTACCACAATGTCCTCCACCACTTCATTTTACCACAATGTCCTCCACCACTTCATTTTACCACAATGTCCTCCACCACTTCATTTTACCACAATGTCCTCCACCACTTCAAAACCCTGATGAGTGATCACATGAATTTTCTTCACCATGTGCTACTGTGTTTCTCTGTTTTTAGGAGAGGGCAATAAAACATCATATCAAGGTGTATTGAGCCTGATGGTTACATGAAGAGCCTAATCCACACTGATCAGTCAGAACATTTTCCAAAGGTAATGGCCATAAAGTTCTTAAATCTAATCACTGAACTAGTAACCATTACTTTTATTTGTGTGTGGGTCATGTTTTTCAATTAATCCCTGTAATGCTAATTACCCTGGTTCAAAACAGATAAAGACGTTTTTTCTACAATTTCTCATTCTGACAATTCCTAACACTACATACATTGAAATGAAACTTCCTTTGACTAACAATTCAAACAATGTCAATATTACTATTGACTGTTGAATGAATTGATAGAACTGTGTTTGTACACCTTGAGTAGTAGTAGTAGTAGTAGTAGTAGTAGTAGTAGTAGTAGTAGTAAACAATGTACAGTTGAATAATTTTACTGGGACATGTTTTAAAATTCATTTGTGAACCCATTTAGATTTGCAGGGAAAATGTGTACTTTAACTTGTGTCTTTGATATTACAGCATTATAGCATTTACAAATGGCAAAACTATTGTCTATAAACTTGTAAAATTTACTGATAATTCAAAAACTGTTTTACAGGGGGAGGTGTCATTTAATGCTGATCATCTGATATAATGCCCACTCTTTGAGGTATGTTAAGAGTGATGGCTATGGCTTCCTCAATCACAGATGAAAACCTAAGTTACTCCAAGGAGTCTCCCTCTGATCACCTGCCCTGCGGTCCACCTGATGACATCACAGAGGAACTCCAGCCCAGTGAATCAAACACAACTGTGAAAGCTCAAAAGTCTGGAAAGTTTAGGAGAACTGCCTTGACCTTTTTTGGTGTTCGTAAAACAATCTGCATCTTGCCCAGCTTTTTTGTGGGGAGAAGTAAAAATCTGAGTAAGTGGTCGTCTAAAAAAACCATCTTCAAAAGCAAAACACATGATGGGCTCAGTAAAGTTTGCCATGATGATGGTCACAGAAGTGGCTATGCCTCTGCTGGAGACTTTGTTTACGACAGCCACAGGGACGTTGCGGGGGATCTCCACAGCTGTTGTCACAGCAAATTAAGTCCCTCTTCAGCTGATCAGAAATCTCTGAGCCTCCCTCGGCACAAAAGAGGGTTAAGAGGTCTCTTTCAAAGCATTAAACAGCACAGAAACAACAGGAATGGGATAGATAAAGGAGAAATGTTTGCAACACGGAGTGAAACCCAGGTGCCTATTGTCCAGAGCTACACTGAACAGCATCTTACAGAGTGCCTGGGTTCTGAACCAGATGTGCCTGACTTTGATAACACTATTGGTCCTCAGTGTACAGATGCTAAAAATTTGGAGTGTGCATTACTGAAAAATAGCCCAAAATCTGAGTTTGTTCATGAGCTTAATGATAATCAAATAGATGATATTAACCTAGTAGCTCTAGTTTCTAGCGATTATGAGGAGTTGGCCAGAGTGCAGAGTGACCCATGCTTAAAACTGGAAATGGTGCCTGAAGCTATGCTCAAGTTGGAAGCCACTGCTGGTTCATGTGAGCAACTGAATGTTATGTTTGAAGATGTAGCCTCATTAAAGAGCTTTGACTCACTGACAGGCTGTGGAGACATAATTGCTGATCAAGAAGACGATAGCATCACAGAGAGCACTGTTTCTGGGGAGCGCAGTCGAAATGGGGGCAAGAGGGCGTCCTGTTATTTAACCTATCAGGGAGGTGGCGAAGATATGGCCTGTCCTGAAGATTTGGGTGAAGAGTGTTCAGACAATATGTGGATAAACGATGCATCAGAGGAAATGTGCTGTGCTTGTAACCAGGATCTCATGGATTTGAGCACTGAACTGACAGGATCTCACAATAGGGACTTGATGAATAGCAACAGTGTGCAGCAGGGAGCTGACAGCTCCACTGCTGATGTGTTGACTCCTCAAAGTGAACATCAAGAGTCCGTCCCAAACAGCGACGAAGGCTACTATGACTCAACTACTCCAGGGCCAGAGGAGGGTCAAGAAAAGGCAGAGAGGCTACAGCCCGATAGGTTACCCCGGGACAGCTACAGCGGCGATGCTCTCTATGAACTTTTTGCACCAGATGAAAGTCTTGTCAGTCCACATTATGAAAAAAAGTCACAGCTCTCTGGTTCAGATGAGAGCGAGTATTTAAATAAGCCAGTGGATTTCACAGACACTGCCTTTCTCCCTGACATAAATGATTTAAAAATAGGTGATGCACTGTACGAAGCTAACAATTTTCTTGAAATGTCATGCACTAAACCCCCAGAGCTCACACAAAACCCAGTTGGTCTGCATGAAATGGGATTAAACAAACAAAGCGATTTGAACTCGCAGGCCTTTGTTAACAAAAATATGAAAACACGTGCTTCTGCTTCAGATGCTGAATATGTGAAACGACACAGTGCTATATCCTTTGGTAGCACATCTGACCCAGATTTTGAAACCTTCTGTGAGCCTAAAGAACAACTTCTTGAAGAAAACAAGCCAGTGGCTTTACCATACAGAAACATTAAAACTCAATTTACAGAGGTAAGTGATGGTGTGGACAATGAACAAACTGTATGTTTCTCACAAGCACTTGAAGATTTCACTAAACGCACTCAAATGATGAGCAACTTGCACAACCGTATGGATGGTCTGGAGACGAGTCCAGTCTTCATTCCTAACATGGAGGCCTTGCCCGCCATAGTCACGTTTGATGTGGTGGATATGCACAATGAGGGAGAATATGATGAACAGATACAGATGGACATGGAGGAGGAACTTTCCTCTCCATACCAAGAGTTTGAAGAAAGTTACCTGCAAAAGGATGCATTTGCTGAATGTGACTATCAAATGTTGGATCTTTATGAACAGAACCTTCTAAGTAATACATGGGCAATAGCAAGTCTGCCTCGACATCTGGGCCTTACTAAAGTGAGCCAATTTTTACCTGCTCCGCTGTCTCAGGACAGAAGAAGTAGATCTTTGGACACTGAAGACTTGGACTTAAACATGCCTGACAAATGCAAAGACCACAGAGGTGCTTTGCCCTCATGTTTTTTGATGGAAAGGGAGAGAGTGTCTTCATCTCACAAAAGTCTTCATGTACCCCTGAAAGATGGCAACATTACATCACCATGGCAAACAAAGTCAGAAATGGCTTTGAGTCTCTGTACTTCGGCCTTGACCATACCTGTATGTAAAAGTCTAAATCAAACCCAACTCGATACCAAAACTGTTACGCCGAACACTGATAGTACTAAATCACTGCATCTTTACTCCAGTACGTCTGACAGTGCATCTTCTGAATTATTTTCAAGTCCAGAGCTTTACAACAGAAGGTGTCATCTTGCTTTGCAGACCGATTCTTGTTTACCTCGCACCCCCGTTTATTACACTGAAATGTTGGAAGATGGTTCACTGTTAAATGATCAAGAAGAGCATCTCTTTGATAAAGCTGCTGTTAGTGCGTTGTCTTATAACCCATCTATGAAGGCCAAAGCCTTAGAGGGGACAAATAGAGGGGGCATCTCTCAACATTCTCTCACTTCAGCCCTCTCCGTTGATCAGACTAAATTTGAATAAATTCTTCTCTAATTTACCAGGTAGTTTGCGGATTGTGCCTATATGAGTGTTACTATAGAAGGAGTAATTGTTGCCAAGTGTGTGTGCGTGTGTGTGCGTGTTTAACACAAAGAACTGAAATGTTACATACTGTGATAAAACTTGTATTAAAATTATGTGATTTTGCCATGCTATAATATTATTATTATTATTGTTAATGCTTCAAGGGATTTTTTTCTCTATTTTTTCTCTGTATTACCACAACATATGTATAGTGTTTGTGATATGGTTTTCAGGAGTTTTACAAAAATGTTAGTTTCAGGAAACTGATCTTCATTGTTTTATACCACCTCATTGCCTTGAATGGTGTTTTGATGCTTGGTTTCCAAAAAAAGAAAATCCTGACTGAGCAGCCATCCTTAGGGCTGAGTTAATCTTTTTTGCACGTTTGGAATTGTATGCCGCTTGTCTCAGTCATTGTTTACTGTTCTTGGAAGTTGCATTGGACAGTACAAATAGCTTTTTTTTTTTTTTTTTTTTTTTTTTAGCAATTTAGTAGCAAATGAATACAGTACATTGCTTAACTATTTAGTGTAAATTAGCTTTGCCTTATTTGGTATTTTCACCCTTTCATCTTGGTATAATGATGTTTGGAGTTTTAGCAAAACAGCAAATTAATTTTTTGTAATTTTTTTTTAAATTTTAGTTGTAACATGTTGGTCAGAGTTTTAGCAACAAATGTATTTTTTATATTGTGTAAGTCACATATATTTGCACATTGTATTGTAATCAGAGTGAATGCAAACTTTTAATGAAATTGTTGATTTCCTTGAAATGTTACTATTTTGCCATTGTAAAACACTGCCTTACACATAATAAACTTTATAAACACATCAAAACTCATGATTTGTAAACGCACTGACAATAGCACTTCAAGGAATTTTAGTAGCAAATTGTACAGAAGTACCATCATAAAACTATAGACAGCCATATTATTATTCATTTTAGAGCAAGTAGTATAGGCAGCTGCAGTGGAGCTGAGCTTCGAGGATCAACCATCTGCCTATTATTTTCTATCAAAATGAGCCTTCTTTCCCTCGGCCCCCAAAAGTCTTTTGAATCACGTTTGGTTTAAAAAGAAAATGTTGGCATAGAATACATGTATTCAAAGTACACATAATAGAAAAAACAAAGATGTAAAGTCAAATTTTGATATATCAGAATAATATGGCAATGATATAAATGTATAGAAGTCCATTGTAATAGTTCCCTGAGCCTGGTCTTTTTCACGGCAGCGCACATTAGTTTTTCATTTTTATCTGGCAACCCTGAGCAAACTGCGACAGCGCCAATGGCAGCGGAACATAAATGTAACAAGAGGATGACAACAAGGTGAGCGCAGCATCCCTTCAACTCCCTCATGCAAGATTTTTATTTGCATCCGATGTAACAGTCTCGTATTGTATTACTTTGGCAAAATTTTATTGATAATGTCGCCATCAACTTTTTACGCCAAGTTACTCTTATGTTCCGGGAGAATATTAGCCGCGCGTAGCCGCTAACATAGCAACGTCGCGCTTCACTGCCTGATCTGTGTCACGCACGCTGCGCTCCACAGGACGAGCAGCATCACCAAAAATATATCTGACAACATCAGTCTGTACACTTTTAACTTATTCAACCCTAGTCTGTCTTTACTTGTTCTATAACTACACAAAATTGCCGATCGTTTGGTGTCACGGGTTTTGACAAACTGGACAATAATTATTTTATTATAATTATTTTAGCTGCTTAAAGAAACTGAAAAATCACGTTAATGTAAAATATTAATACATTAATGCGATTCTAGTAAACGATATTCATAACGCTGTTTGTCTGTGCAGCGTTGCCGTATCCAACATGGCAGACTCGGCTGCGCATGCGCAAACTACTTTTGATTCCAATCGGGTAACGACGCAAATTAGGTTGAAACAGTTGCTAACATTATTGTAAATCCAATCCACTAAAGGCCAAGATTTGATGACAAGGCTGCACGGCGATACCCCTTCATATGGGTAATATTATTTATTAGTGACTGACTGAATCTGTCGGCTGAGAGTCTATCTGCTGTAAAATGAAACTGATAGCTAGCTTGGAGTTGGCCAGCCCGTTATTCGAGGCCCAGTGTTGTCAAACGTGTTGTTAATGTGCTCAAATGTTAGTAGTATGACATTATTTAAGCCCCAAACCAGAATAACAAATTGTATATTTTAGGGGCTGCCATATAGTTTCGCCTTTGCTTGTGTCACCAGTCAACAGGATGGTGCTGGTGTTGGTTTGGTGTTTGTTTAGTCGTGCTCCATGTTTCAAGCCACAGTATCGTGAAGGGGAAGTATTTCGTTTTTTGTGTTTCTGGTGTGTATTATATTAATCTGAATACTAAGACGTATGAAGTGTTAAGCTGGTAGTGCTCCATAACCTAGCAATTCAGGAGATGTCATCTAAAAGGATATAGCTGGAATTTAATACAAGTAAAATGTTTTAGTAGTTAATGTTGCTCACGAATACTGATTGTGTTTAGTCTGACGTTTGAAAATGAGGAAGTGAAAATAAGTAAATCAGCAGTTGTTTTTTTTAAATGTACAGTAATCCATACATCAACAAATAAAGCAGAACCATTCATAAAACGAAAGGATTTGGATAGTTGTAGTGTTATTCAGCCATTGCCCCTGATTGTCTTGCCTTTATTTTCCCACATTACTCAATCATACATGTGTCCTTAAGTGTCCACAGTTTGACTCTGTACTGGACATTAGGGTCAGTAAAACATGACTGGGGCAGGCACCTGGTCCACTTGTTGCTATGAGACACAGCCACATGGGCCTGTGCATGTGCTCACAGTCTGGAGGCCTTGTTTTGTCAGTGCCTGTGATCTGGAGGTGGGAGAGGAAGGACTGCAATCTGCTTCCTTAAACATGTAATGCTGTATTGAATATCTAGGGGTTGTCTGAATTTATCAACTGTATCAGCAGCACTTTCTATATTTCCTGTTTACTTTGAATTAATCTGTTGAGTATTTCTTGACCTTCACATCACTGCAGTTTTGCTGTCTCTCGGCAAAATAGTCATATTCACATTGTAATGAGTAATATGTCTAATAAAAATACATTTTAATATATTTTAAAAGCACTGAATGAATTATATCAATCAGGCGTACTTCTAGAGTTGTGTTGTAGAGTTGTAGGTTTGCAGTGTTTAGCTTTGGTGGCTGCCTGAAGAGGCTCTGAGCGTGTTTGTGTTAGTCGTGACTGGTAAAAAGGAGTTAGCCGATGACAAGGCTGTGTTGCTAAGCAACCAGCATCATGGGCTGCACCTCTTGAAGCGCAGTGCTGGATGCATTTACCCTCTGTAAGACTGGAGGCATATGCCATTTTCTCCTTCTCTGCATTTATGTATGATTTGTTTTGTATATTTTTAAAAAATAGCTTGAAGTGTTTTCAGTGGCCTCTCAACTGTTTCCCAAAGAAATTGTGTGTAATACAGCCTTTGAAAGGCCTGGAGGTGCTGGGTGCAGTGCACGAGCCACATGCTTCTGGTTTTTATTTGTCTTTCACTCAAGTATGTATAGTTCAGTATTGATGTATGTTGTATAAATGATACAGATGCTAAATGCAGATCATCTATTTAGGTAGTTTATTTTCGGGAAACAATAACACATTTATTTGGATAATAATAATCTGCTGTGTTTTTCAGGTTTTTGTAGTTTGATCATCAGCCCATGACAGAGGCCCCTGGTTCAGCACCTGTAAAGTCCAGCGCAGAGTATGGTTCCCTGGTTTTGGTGGAGGTTCAGAAACATGGGGTGGAAGTGTGAGGTGTCGAGGCGAACGTGATGACGGCATGGTCCATGGTGGTGAAGCTCAAAATGGAAAAACACCCATGCAGGGAGGACAACATTGACTCAAGTGAGACCCAGCCTGCCACAGACGAGTCAGAGGATGGGAGCAGCTCAGAGAGTGAATCTGAGGGGCAGCAGTGTCCCCGGGTTCAATTGAACAACAGTAGCTGCAAGAAGAGGGACCCGCTCACAGTCACCAAGCCTCATCGCCAACTCTGCCGCTCACCATGCCTTGACCGACCCAGTTTTTCTCAGAGTAGTACAGTACAAGATGTCCGTGAGGATGACACAAGCAACACTGTACCAGGATTTAAATCTGTTGGTGAAAAGGAGTATCAAGCCAAGAAGGAGTTTGCTTTGAAACTAGGTTATTCGAGCGAACAAGTGGAGGCTGTGCTCAACAAGTTGGGTGCTGCTGCTCTGATTAACGATATTTTAGCAGAATTAGTAAGACTTGGGAATAAGGTGGATCCTGAAGTTCAGACTTGCACTAATCCATCTACTCTGGTATCACGCTCTCCATGTGTCAAAGAGAATGCCAGTCCAGAGGTGTCCTTGGAAGAAGAATCAGTAGACACCTATGACAACCTTAGGCCCATTGTGATTGATGGCTCAAATGTTGCAATGAGGTAAAAAATAAAAAAAAAAGAAAGAAAAAAAAAAAGCATTGACGGTTCTGCATTGATTAAGTATGTCATTTTTCTATTTTTATGTGTTTAGCCATGGAAACAAGGAAGTATTCTCCTGCCGTGGGATCCAACTTGCTGTTGAATGGTTTAGAGAAAAAGGCCACAAAGACATTACTGTTTTTGTCCCAGCCTGGAGAAAGGAGCAGTCAAGACCAGACGCCCTCATTACAGGTAAAGTGACATGATTTATTTCAATTGTGCAGTTTCTGCAGATACAATTTGACAAGGGATAATATGATCTTATTTCTTGTCACTTGTTTATTTATTGTAGATCAAGAAATATTACGACGACTGGAGAAAGAAAAGATACTGGTTTTTACCCCATCCCGTAGGGTTCAAGGCAGGAGAGTGGTGTGCTATGATGATCGCTTCATAGTGAAGCTGGCTTATGATTCTGATGGAATTATTGTGTCAAATGACAACTACCGGGACTTGCAAAATGAAAAACCTGAATGGAAGAAGTTTATTGAGGAGCGTCTCCTTATGTACTCATTTGTCAATGACAAGTAAGTAAACATTGTATAAAGGCCATTTAAATTTAAAATATCCTCATCTTTCTAAATGTGGTAGTAGTTATTTTATTTACATGCTCAAACTGTATTAATGCCTTTTAGATTTATGCCACCTGACGATCCTTTGGGAAGACATGGTCCAAGCCTTGAAAATTTTCTTCGGAAACGACCTGTTGTTCCAGAGCACAAAAAGCAGCCCTGTCCTTATGGTGAGTTTCTTTGTCAATGGTATTACAGTTGTGCTTGTAATACAAATATATAAAATAATAACATATATTTGTGCCTTTCTTTAAAAAGGTAAAAAGTGCACATACGGACACAAGTGCAAATACTATCATCCCGAGCGTGTGAACCAGCCTGTCCGCTCAGTGGCCGATGAGCTTCGGGCCTTTGCTAAACTGTCGGCAGTGAAGACGATGAGTGAAGGGGCTTTGGTCAAATGTGGTGCAGCAGCTCAGAAGGGTGAGGGCAGCTCTGAGGCCAAACGTGTGGCTCCCAAAAGGCAGTCAGACCCCAGCATTCGCTCTGTGGCTTGTGAGAGTCCAGAGGCACTATCTGTGGCCAGGAAGTCGGAGACTAATTCGGTGCCTTCTCTTGTGACTGCTCTGAGTGTGCCCACAATGCAACCAGTGAAGAGCCATGCAGCTGGGGCTTTGAACACCCGCTCTGCCAGCAGCCCAGTGCCTGGCTCCTTGCACTTTGGCCGCAGCTCTTTGGAGCACACGTCCAGTGTACAGTATCCACCTATACTGGTGACCAACAGTCACGGAGCATCTATGACTTACTCGGACCAGTTCCCAAAGTTTGACTCCGTGGTCAGTGACCACGGGTATTATTCACTGCACAGTGACTTCTCAAACATGAGCATGAGCAGCATGCATAATGTCGACAGTTTCTGTAGCATGGAGCATGATCATGGCGTCTATCAGAGAAATCTCAGCCACTGCCCTGAATCCTGCCTCAGCCACTCCAACAGCGATTCTTTCTCGTCTTATGGAGACATGTACCAGAGCTCGGTAGACAGCAGTCTGGATGACAGTATGAAGGGGGCGCCACAGTCATCAGCACAGAGCAGAATGCAGGCATTTGCACACGGCTTTCGTCACGAGGGTCTGTCCAGGGTTCAGAGTTATGGACCAGAGGATCCAAAGCAGGGTCCCTGTAAGCCGCAAGCGGCTCATCTGGCCCCCCATATCCAACATGCTGCAGTGGGAGCCAGGTCCAGCTGTCCTGGAGACTACCCTCTAACTCAGACGTCACTCCCCCCTCTGTCCTCACAACCCACGCGCTCCCTCGGTATGACCCGCATGGACAGTATTTCAGATTCCAGGTTGTACGACAGCAATCCTCTGAGACAAAGGCGGCCCCCGCTGTGTCGTGAGCAGCATGCGAGCTGGGACCCTCTGCCTTGTGGGAATGAGTCCTTTGGGTATCACTCATACCCACTGAGTAATAGCTTGATGCCCTGTTGTGAGAGGGTGATGGTCCGCAGTATGCCTGACAAAATGGAGCAGATATGGAACTCTCCTTGGGAAACGGTCTCTGTGGCAGAGCACCAGGAGCGGTACGTCATCCCGGACCACCAGTACCAAACATATCGAAACCTTTGTAACATCTTTCCTGCTTATATTGTTCACTCTGTTATGGAGAAGAACCCACATCTAACAGACCCACAACAACTCGCTGCAGTCATTGTCACCAAGTTGAGGTCGTGCAACTAATGTCACTAAATTATATATGAACAATTATTTTAAAAGGAAATTATTATTACATTACAAACATAGGCACTTATTTGTTGTTGCTGCATGTGCAACAATTGCCCTCAGGAGTTACGATTCATCACCATAAATCTTCAATAAGAGGAATTAGATTTAAGTGAATTGCGACATTACAGTGGTATAATGTCTCACAGTAGATATGTACATTTTATATGAAGGATAATGCACTTGTTGTAAAGTAAGAGGTTTGAGTAAACTGCATAAAATCACAGTCACAAGAACTGAACCAGAGCCTTACAGAAGTTAATGTAGTTCTAAAAATCCAAAAGTTGGCTCAAAGTATTCTTAGAAAATGCTTTGTGCCCAATCCTTTACATGACTATGACAACATTAACAATGTTAGTTGTTAAAATGTTGCTTTGAAGTATTTGCCTTACTATTTTTTCCACTGTCTTTTCTGAATCACTTCTGTAAAACTGTAGTTCATATCCTGTGACTGTGTTACAAACAGGATTTGAAGATTTTTTGTACTTAATAATTGGTTTAGATCTGCCTCTGCTGTAAATAAGATAAGGGAGGTGAGTGAGTACCTCACAGCATGAGCACGACATTAATGGCCTTATATCTGAATGACCTCACACAGTCGTGTCATCAATTTCAGTGAAAATCTGTGTAGCTGAAGCTCCACACTTTCAAATGTAAAGCACTATATCATTATCTAAAGATATATTTTCTCAACATCGTTTAACAAAACTATTTTAGTAAAGGGTGCACAAAACAAGCCAAAAGCAGAGATTTGACTTGTGAAGTGTACGTGTGCATATATTTATGTACATATAATCACACAAAAGCCATCGTTTCAGTGTCATTTTAAAGCTGCTAAATAATGCCAAAAAATTATTTTTATCAGTATTTCACATGGCAACATTTGAGTTCACGGAATTAATTATATGGATAATTGAAGTGTTAAAATTAGTACATGTAGTACAGTAATTGTATTTTAATTTTTTTTACTAAGAAGTATTTATTTGTTGTGCTAACTATTTAATTGTAAAATATTCAAAGCAATTTTACTAGTGCTGTTGGAGCCACTGATGTGGCTGGCTGAGCATTTTTAGAATATAGTTAACTTATGGGACAGCTTTTGTGTCGCCTGGCACCAGTGCTACATTTAACAGACTTGTTCTCTTAAATAGATGGGTGATTGCATGATTAGATGTAGGCATTTCTGGTTAGGTAAGAGCAAGAGATTCAAGTTGGTGATGGCGGCTCTATTTGACTTTACAGTCCATTATTATATGACATCATATCTACATGCAACACCACGGGCTTAGTTTTTAGCGTTGGACCTTGATTTATAGACTCAGATGTGCATGTGTGAGGAAGCATTAGTGAAACTTATCTGTGTTGGGATGATCTTAGAAATCATCAACACTTTGCACAACAATCCTGCATTGGACTGAATGCTTTATTTAGCAGGCTGTGGAGTGTTTAAGGGAGACTCCAGTGGGTGAATGGATTCTGACTTTTCTGTCAGTGATATTTAGTGTTGGCAAAAGCATGTTTCAGATTACGGTTATGGCCTTTTCCAGGGGCTTGTTTGCTCAAATAGAAGAAAATGCAGTGTTTGTAGATTTTTAGGGGTTTGGGCTGTGCCTTGCAGCGAATTGCTCTCAGGATGATTTGTTCTGTAATTTACACTATTTACTTGCCAATCCCACAAAACTCATTAAACGTATAGTAATTTTAATACCATAATATGTACAGTTGAGATGTAGAAATGCCTAAAGTTAAGTGTTTGCTCTGTACATTATTCATTTCAGTCTGGGCATCTTGGCCAAATATGTCATGGCTTTACATCACAGGCTGCACTGAACACTGGGGCTGCGTGTGGCCTGCCAACAAATTGAGAAATTTGAGATTTGAGCATATTTAGTGGTCTTTTCTAAAGATAGGAGATTTCAAAAAATGTATATCATCACAATTGTTTTGGGGATATAGAGGGCCATTTACAGGCTCATTTTAGCACATTTCTGATGACTGAATCTGAAAATCATAATATCATCATCATAATAATAATAAAGACATTCACATTCGTCAGTATTGCCCTCCCCTATGCTGTCCCTTCACAACCAGCTGTACAAAATTACACATTGAATACAAAATATAGCAGAATGTCATGTGAAGTTGACTTGAAATTGAAAAAGTGAAATTTTTTCACGTTCTACTTTTTATGATAATTTACACTGTAAAACACAAAGCTTGTTTAGTACTAAATAGGCTCTTGTTGATATTTTTATGGGAAATGTTTGTGTGTGGTATTTCATTTTTAATTCTATCCATCATTGTCTCATTAGTGATTCTCAAGTGTATTTAGGTTCAACCTTAGTGTATGAGCATATATATACTATACAGACTATATAATGTTTGAATGTGTTCTGCCCAAAGGTATTTTGGGCTTTGCTGACTTTGTTTTTTTCATGAAAAAAGACACGGCTGCTTTTGGCCAACTGTCTGTTCATGAGAAGGTGAAACAAACTGCCTAAATGTTTCGACATGTGAAACAATCAGATTGCAAGGCTGCTGTCAAGGTTGTTTCTGGCATTTGGTTTAAGGTTTGCGTGCCGTTCTATTCAGCTCTACCCTGAGATTGTTGTACATTGCAAGGAACTGCAAACTAAAACCACTTAAGCACATTGACGCTTTGATTCTTAAAATTGAAGTAGTCGGATGCCCCGGGGAAAGCAGAATGCTTTTACTACATAAAAAAGTGTGACTTGTAGAAGGCCACAATAAAGTAATGGACATCATGAATAGTGTTACAGCATTTCTTTGCCAAGGACATTCTTGACATTATGATACTGTTATAAGGCAATGTTATGCCACTATAGCACTGTTTTGCCTGGGCAGTGGACTACTTCCACCCTCTAATCTATCTAAAGCCTTGCAGTGTCTATTATTTGACTTCTTATCTATACAGCCACTAAAGTGGTTTGTTGTCCTCAGATTTCATGGTAAGTGCCGCAAACAACTAAGCCACAAATGTCAAGAATTGACTATTGCTTGTTGATACAAATTGTATCTATACCTTGAATGTAACAAACTATAAATGTAAAATATGAATATAGTTTTATTTAACTAAAGGGGAAAAAACAATGCCATAATGTTTGTGACACTGTGTGTCACTGGGAGTAGCCCACTGGTATGTATTTATTCTTACTGGGTACAGTAGTTCTTTACAGGGACTTTATGTGCTGCGAGAGCACTCTTCCCTGAGTACAGCGGTAAGCATGTCCTCTTTGTACATAGGACCACCGGAGTGTACATAAAACTATTCTGTACATAAAACGGTTAGTATGTTGTTCAATACTGTGTTGTTATTTGTGCACCTTTGGTAAATTGCAATGTCTGCTTTATTCTATTTTAATGGGAGTTTCAATAGTTTTAAAAATATTTTGCATAAAAAATATGCCAAAGTTATTCTTGGGTGACGTATCAAATAAGTAAACTAGAGGAAAACATGGATTGTCAACAGAGTCCTGAACTATACATTTGCTGCCAGATGGGGTCGCTGTGCCGCACTTAAGGCACACTGCAGTGAAATCTTTTTTGGTCCAAAACTCTCTTCTGATTGTAGAAAATTATCACTGAGATGTTTCACCTGTGAGTTATGACTGCCCTGTGTGATCACGTCCTATTAAATTGTAATTTTACTCACTGTAGGTTATGCAGCCGTAATGCACCAGAGATTTGACTGAAAAAACAGCTGAGGTGTAAATCAACACATTTAGTGTATAATTTTAAACTCTTGATTCAGAATATTTGCTTTAAGTAACAGTTTTGAGTGATCGGTGTACTGATTTCACAGACCTCTTCACATAATTGGATTTATAAACAGCTGTGGTCTGGTCATTGTCCACCTCTTGACTCTGTGGTGACGTTGATGTGTAGTGTCAAAATTGTAAAATCTGGAGGTGCATTTTGAACATGATCATACCAACTCAGGTTAACTCAACAACTGCTAAAAGTTTAAATAAAGTTGGTTAACATGTTTAGTAGACCATAATCTAAAAGTGTGCTGTATTGTAAATCTCTGACCGAAAACAAGCTTTTATAGACCAAAATATACAAACATGCTAAAATAGAGTATTTTGAGTCTGAAGACTCAAACAAAATGTAAGTCTTAATGACAAATGTGTTTCTCTCCATTAATAAAGCAATGCTATGGTCAAATTGTATGGGCATATTTTTTCCTCCATATAATATGTTTATGTTTTGGGTTGTTTTTTTTCAATAGAAATAGATTTGCACTTTTCTTTCTTTTTCTTATTATTTTATTAGACCTTACATCTTACATCTAGTTTATTAGACCTTACATCTGCAACCTTCTTGGTTAATTATTATTATTAAGACTCTGACAGTTCAATGGAAAGTTGAATTGTGTGTTTTCTACACAGCACTCATTGTTTCCTACAGGAAGCTGCGCAATAGAGAGAACAGTAATACCTCACTGTCAGGCCCACACCCACACCTTTAAATAGACTACTGTGTGGAGATGCCTACAGGCTCCGTCCCGTCATAGAACTACTTAAAACACAATGTGAGACCGGATCATTACCCTCTGCAGTAATAATCAACATGTTTTAAGTTTGACCTCATCATTATATCACTAGTCAGGACCTACTATGTCCAGGCATAATGAGATTACTGTGAATAACCCACTCGTGTCCCTCCTCAGAGCAGGGCTCGTCCCCACGCTGGTCCCGGGCTCGTCCCTGCGCAATCTGCGCTCAGTGTTTGCACTCTGCGCTCTTTGCGGCTGCTCCATGATGGCGGTGATGCGCGCGGGCGGAGCCTCAGCCTCCTGTCCTGTCATCGCTCTGGGTGTGGTTTTGCAGTCGGGGGTACCGTTAGCAGGAAATAAAGCTCCAGTCCATTTTTACCAGGCCGAACAAAGAAAAAACACCCACCCGGCGGCGCAAAGCAGTGAAAGCAGCTTTTTTGGAGAGATACAAAACGCTGAAAGGCCTGAGCGACGCGGGAGGTGTCAGACTGGCGCCGTAGTTCTGATGGGAAAAAGTTTTCTCCCAGTATCATAACCGGTCCTCACTTTTACTAACTTTTCTAAACTTCATTCGGACTCAAAAACGCAAAGATGCCGAAGACGGTAAGCTCCGTGTTGAACTTTACGCATGATTCTCGTGTCTTTTGTGTGTTTGGTTCGTGCGTAACGCTGCGTCTGTGATTTTTCCCTCGGGGCTCACTGCTCTACGCTCATCTTTTGTGACTGTCCCGGGCCTGCTCTTTTCCCTATCTTACAGTTAGCGGTGAGATGAGTGACTAGCCCATATGAGCCACATCCCATAGTCACATTACACAGTGGTTTAGCCTCTTCCCGTTATGTGCGTGTGTGTGGCGCTCCCGCCTCTGTGTCTGCCGCCAGCGCAGCGTTGCATCAGCTCTCGGACGATTTGCTCCATCAAACCATTGTCTTGAACGCTCATACTGCTACTGAGAGGGCTGTTAGTCACGTTTAGCATGGAGTTGGGCTTGAGTTAATGGCAGAAGTTGCAGTGGGAGTTGGTTATATGCTCACTGGTGCTCCACAGGCCTCTGCTCTGTTCACTCAGGTCTGACCAGCGTCAAACAAGGAGGCATTTCAAGTGTCATAGCCCAGCTGCTCCGAACTGCTCTAAATGGAGGCAAAGTTAGGGCCGGGAGGGAGAGGGGAAGTGCGGATCATAGTGTTGGCACCGATTTGAGAAGGTTCCAATACTGCCCCTTACGCACTGTTGAAAAGATGTCTCACGTATGCTACAACAAAATCAGCTGGCTACAGACAAAGACCACTCTTCATTGTCCTCATCTTTTTTATATATAAAGCCACTGAGTCAATATTTAGATTTACTGGGGCTGTTTTATCCGATATTGTCTTGTTTTTAGTCAAGGCAGCATACAAAGCAGGGTGTGATGATGGAAAATTAGTCCATTAACAATAAAACTAAATGACTAAACTAAATAATTAATATATATTTTGGGAAAAGTCCTTTAAATATATGACATACATAACATATATCATGAAAAATCCATGAATAGAATGGTCATAGATTATATTTTGGTCATCTTATCATCTGGCTATTGTTCTTGTCCATTGTCTTGTCTCTAATTTGGATTAGGTCACATGATCAATATTCGGTAGTAGGTTGTAGTACAGTGCTGTAGTTGTTAGATTTGATGCTTTTGTGGTAAATTTGTCATTAAACCAGTGCAATGGGCCGCGATTGTAGTTGTTTCTACATTAAAGGGGAACCTCTTGGGAACAGAAGAGCTGGTCAGAGGAAGGTGAGAGGTTTTCCTTAAATAAACACAAAGTGGAGTCAGGAAATGGCTGCAGTTTGTGTCACAATGAGGCAAGACACTATTTTCAGATCAATCTCATGATGAATCAGTCTTTTAATGACTTAGTTTGAAATCATCTTAACATTATGCAGACAAGTGAAATAACATCTCTGCTGAAAGTTGACTCTGCAACAATGCAGCGTCATGGAAAGTTTCAAGTCTTTATTTTGCAGTAACATAATTATTATTTGTACTAAATAAAACCATTTTCTGGATTATACTGAGTTCTTGGTCTTATCCTGGCTCTGTTTCCCAAGGAAGTAGAGTTGTGAGTCAAGGTTTCTGTGCTTACATCAGTTCCTTTCTGGTAATTTCCTCGTCTGCAGCCTTATATGGACTTTCACATCACGCTTGGGCCCTCTCTCCTCCCAGTCTCCCCTCAGCGGGCCGCTCAGATGTGCCATGCTCCACTTTGAAACTAACTACCAGAGTCTAACATGCCCCTCTGCTCACTGCACATATATGATACTTCAAATTAATATTTTAACACTAGTTTTAGTATTTATTAGTATCAGAATCAGTTTTATTGCCATTGTCAGTGAAATTCACAAACTAGGAGCTTGCTTTGGTGGTATCATGCAACATTAAATGATAAAATAAACTGAGTAGTATCTGGTACTGAAACTCTTGACGCCCTTTATGAACTCATCATTTGTTCAGAGAGATAAAGTTGAAGTGGAAAATTGGCTAATGTGATTTATTTGACCTTATTATCAAGCAGGCTTATACTCCCCGTTTAGTTGTCCCCTACTATGTTATACTAGTGGTATACAGTCCAGTCTGGTGTATGTGCTCTTGTGCAAATTAATAAAAGTTTCATTGCAGAAATAGATGGAAAGAGCTGGAGGTATGTAAGAGGGGGATTTAAGTGGACTGTAGTTCACATAGCAGAGCAGATTAACAATTTGTAAGCAGGAGCCACTTGACAAACCATAAAACAGCTCCGGAGCTATAGATATTTCCACCAAAAATGTAAGTAGTCCAATAATTTTTCCATTTATCTTTCAGAAAATGTGTTTAAAAGGTTTGATTTGAAATAGTTTGATTCGTATTGTGAAGTTGAACACCATATGTGCCTCTACTGGTAAAGCTTTGTCAATGCTCTTTAAATTGGTGGACAAAAAGTTGCAGAAGTCAGCTATAGTTTTTCTTTGAACATTTATATATTCACTTTAAATTAGGTAATAGGTATTTAGGTGCTTTATTAACAATTCAATCAATTACATCTACTTAAGTGATAATAATTTGATGTTTTTGTTATTTGATATTTGTTCAAAAAGAGATTTGGGTCGTTCTTGTAGATAAGCCTGACTTGTTTTTTTTAATGGTTTTTCGGTCCGTACCAGTTATTGCCTCACACCAAATAATCAGCAATGTGCCTGTTTTTTGTCTAAACATCTCACCTCTTTGGTAAATTAAGTGTTTTATCCAAGCCCCTGTGGTTATTTAGTATGATTTAGTGCACTCAGGCTGAAGGATTAAACAAAAATCAAAGCTGCATTTAACTAATAGACAGACAGTGTCCTCTGCAGATAACAAAATATCCTCTGAAGTGCATCCAATTCATGTAGTGCAGTACTGAATATTTCAAAGTGAATGCACATTGACCTATTAAAAGGTGAACTTAATAGTTAAAATATTGAAATCTGATCATTGCAATACTGTATTTGTCAAAAATATGGTTTTAATCATCATGTGGTATCTTCGATCAATATGTCGAGTATCAAACATTTTCCTTAGTAACTGTAACAAAAACAGAAAAGTGTATGTGAATTGAGTACATAACAGTTTAGACTTTACTCAGTTTGGTTTAAGCACCACTGAGTCCAATAGTAGAGATGATCTGCCCAGAGGAGCAGTATCAGCAAATAAACTGGGGGGATGTGGCCATTGTAGGACTGTAGTAGAAATTTTAGTTTGCAGGAGTAATGAGCGTGACATATCCTGCCAGTCAGTAACTTTATTTATAAAGCACTTTTCCTAACAGTGTTACAAAGTGCTTTAGACACAGATAAAAAGCAGAGAGAACGGACAGATTATATACATATCTCTATCTATCTTACCCAAACTGCACTCACAAGACTGCAGCTGCACGGGAGTAAATGCAAAAATCAACTATTTAGGCTATGCAGAAAAAGTACTGTATTTTCTGGACTATACGTCACTCTGGAGTATAAGTCGCACCAGCTGAAAAAAAAAAATAATTAATTAAAAATAAAATAAATAAATAAATTTAAAAAATAATGAAGAAAAAAACATATATAAGTGGACTGGATTATAAGTCACAGTTTTGGGGGAAATTTTTTTTACAAAATCTGAACAGACATTGTATCTTTAAATGCAAATTATAATAATAACAATGAAACAGGCTGAATATCAGTACAGCAGACTAACGTAACATATTTATATTTATTCAGCTACATGAAGCACAGACAGAACTGAACACGTGTCTGGTCTGTTAACGTAAGACATTAACAGTTAATCAGATAAATAAAGCATAAATAACAAGCTAACAAGTTTACTCTGGATCTTACTCCAAATCACTAAATCCACAGAATTCTTCATCCTTGAAGTCGCTTCTGAACAGCTCCACCTGCTCCAGAGCAGAGGAAGCTTCCACGTGGCTGTCACACTGGTACAAGCCTAAAAAGCAGGCCTCAGTGTGAATAATGAAGATAATAATGTCAAATTATGTATTTTAATCATTTCACACATAAGTCGCATCTGAGTATAAGTCGCACCCCTGGACAAACTATAAAAAAAAGTGCGACTTATAGTCCAGAAAATACCATTTAAGAAACGGTATTTATATAAAGGTGAATTAGTCTGTGAATCATGAGTTTAATCTGCCTGTTTACATATACATACCAAAAAATACCAAATCTTCAGCTCACTTCTCCTTTTACGCTGTTGTCCTATATAAATCTTTCCATCTAAATATAACAATTAGTCGACTAATAATAATTTAAATTTAGTCGACTAAATTTAAATTTTAAGACTCCATCAGCCAATTAATCGACTAAACGACCAAAGACCCACATCTCTGCAGCATTATAACTCATCCTAACTAACATTTATTACATGGTTAATCAACTCTCCTTTTTATTTTGTCATATGTACAGAATAATCGTAGGTCGTGACACTATAGGATGTCACTGGGGTTTGTGCCGAGCTGAAGCAGACACTGAAGTAGTTTCCTGTTGTCCTGGCAACCGCACAATATAGACAAAGCTCCAGGAAGTAGCAGTAAAGGAATCTATCACAAAGAGTTAAGCGCACGACCATAGACTATGGGGCATTCGGGGGCTGGTAAACACAAAAATGTGTGATCGAAACAGGCCTTTTATGTCAAAGACTGTGTTCAGTTTACCTAATCTTCCCCCACTAATATTTATCCACTTGAGTTGATATTAACGTTGACCCGCCCAAGTCTCATGATGTTCTCTGGAAGATGCCTTCAGTGGATAATATGACTCTTGTACTGATACTGCTAAAAGTACAGAACAGTCATATGCCATAAATAAACATGTATTATCCAGCCCTGTGATGTTTAATAAAGATGTCTTGAAAAGATATAGACACATTATAGGCTCTGATGATGTGAGTGCAAACAAAGGCTTATATTCTGTCTTGGTATAATACTCTGCAACCAATACATGCCATTAACGTTTTTCTTTCTAAATAGTATTATTCCAGTAAACTTGCACTTGTTTGCTGGTGGCGCAGCAGCAGTGATGGGTACTTTAAAATATTTAACCAAATAAAGAAGCGTAATTTGTGTAATAATAGTATTTATTTAGTATTTTGTTGTACATAGAAGTGAGATTTGAATGTAAATCATGCAGCATCACGTTAAAAGTTTGGGATAGAGCTGTGTACAATTTCACTTCTCTTTTCTGGTAATGTTCGTGGTTGATTTCCCACGATGCACTTCTCTATTGTTACTTTAATTATTGGTTTGAAATTTCAGTGGCATTAAATACAGGTGGACAACAAGACCAGCAATACCAGCCTCCATGTAGATTAGTTTACTACTTTACTACCTAACTACACTGATACACTAATATGTATTGATTAATCAGTTGATAGTGTGGACCAATTTTTTTTATTAGTCGACTGATTATTTTATTAGAATTATGAGGATTTATATGGACACAGCGTCACTCTGGAGTTTTTGGAGTGACTGGAAACTGTCTTTTCACTTAGAAATGTGCTGTGTAGTAGTACGTCTCTGTGTTCTTTTTGTGTGAGATCGCTTGTGCCAGTTCCACACCACACCCTAACCCTTTTAGTCCACTAACTGATGCACAGTCTTTAGTTAACCAGGAATTTGTTTAGTCATAGTACACACACTGAAGATAGCATGGCAAAACCTGACAATACTATACCTCGGGTTGTGAATGGAAATTGTGCACTGTATAATAACAATAATAATGGTTAAAGCACTCCTTTTGGTATTAAGTTAACAGTTTTTTTTTTGGATTGGCACTAAGCTTAACTCAAATCCAAAGAATTGCGAATAATAGGCTATGACACAGTGGTCTGAGTAGGGTGTTGTAGAGCTGCGGAGCTAATAATAGTCTTCTTCTGAATCCTGGCTGTAGAGGACACACCCTAACAAGGCTCACATTTATGACCGTAGTTCCCTTTTCATGGCGCATTAGCTACTTTGGAGGAGGAAATGAAAACTTAGCCTGTCCTTTCTTTGTGTGAATGTTGGGTAATCTTTACTGACCAATGACGGTTTCACTGTTTTAACTGTCTGATGGTTACACCAACAATTATATCTGCCCAGTAGTTCTGAGGTACTGAAGTTTCAAAGTTCTGACTAATAGAGCACAATGGAAACTGGAAATGTGTTTTTGCTCATATAAACCTAAAAAAAACTAACAATTCCCCTACAAACGCTTGATAAACATGTGCAGAAGGCCTTCATAAACAAAAAATATGAATTGAACTCAGCAAAAATGTCAGATGAAACCTTATAAGGGGAAGAGTTTTGTGAAGCAGTGCAAGGCGACTGCTTTTGTGATTTTGAGCTCTACAAAACAAAATGGAACCATGGGAAATATGTTTTTTACTTTCCTCTAAATGAGTTGTGGTGGAGGTCAAAATTGCACTGTAGTTTCACTTTTACTGACTTCGGCTGATGACAGGATGTGACAGAGGTGCAAGTGTCCTGTGCCGTGAAATGGGGTCCTGCTGACATGAATGGGAAAGAACGCAACTCTAATCAGCCCCGCAACCGGGACATAATGCAGACCATTGTTGTGGAGGTCAGGCGTGGGCTCCAGTGTGCACAGCTAAGTCCCCATAGACATGTATGGTGCCCGCTCTGTTATCTCAAAAACACTGAAATGAATGAGTTTTGTGGCCTTTTTAAATCAATGTTGAAGTGCATATGACAGGTTAGGCAAGGCAAGGCAAGTTTATTTGTATAGCACAATTCATACACATAGTAATTCAAAGTGCTTTACAGAATTAGAAAGAGGTTAGACTGCTCATTTCACTAAAACATGGTTATACTTAAGATTTTTATTACTTGACAAGTTTATAATTTTACTTTTTGGCTGGACACAGGCAGATGGCATAGATTTATTCCATAATCTCCATTACTTAGCAAGCATTATGTTAACAAGGGCCATAACTTGTCTTAATTGCACAATAATTATGGTTAGACAAAAAAATAAAAATGACAGCACCTATATTTTGTTAAATTAATGTTTAAACTGCCAGAAAAAAATATTTTTTGTACATAATTGTCCCTGCATTTTGGATGGTGTTGATGACATAGAAAGAGGTCTTCTGCGTTTTAAGACCACTTCTGGTATATTTGTAGTTTTCTTCTCAACTCTCTTCCACAAAGTGCCACTTCAGTGATTTAAAAATGATGAATATTTACCACATGTACTATCCCATCAAACCAAGTAATAATTAGAAAAACATGCAAACCTGTCATGTGCACTTTAAGTCAAAGTTATTTGCTTTGGTGATGGCCTGAGGAAAAACATAATGACTTCATGTGTCTGCTTACATTGAGTGAGAGAAGTTGATAGAAAGACTGACATGTTGTTTGATACATGGCAGGATGTAAGGACCCTCCCCAGAGCTCAAGAGTTTAGCAGTCGAAGAGGAGGCTTGTAGGGCCCAGCCACCAGAGGATGTGGTTACTTCCTGTAGATAAATTCAATGCACAAGCTGAGCCAGATTGGCACGTCTGCTGCACAAACGTTAGGGGCTAAAGGCCTTATCAGTGTTTTAAAATGCAATTAACAGGCAAATCCCCTTTAAAGTGAACCAAGTGGGTGTTCACACATATTTAGACATTGTTTTGAACTGCAATATTTCACACCAATACATGGCTTGTTAGTTATTTCTGGAAATGTTCTTTAATTTCCGTAAAGCTACCTCTAAATAAACTTACTTTGACACCTTAAAAAACCCTATTATACCAACTCAACTTTTTTTTTTTTTTTTTTTTTTTAATATTGTCCAAAATGTAATAAATTGCATACTTTTCTTTCTATAAAATTTGCTTATACAATGTTCCAGTATAGGTCATTTACCATGCAGTCAGTATAAAATACAATAAAATAGTGTAAATGGATATATTGTGACATGCCAGTAAAGGTGAATAGTTAATCTTTTGGGATGTGTAATAGTTTTTGAGCAATGAACTGCATTACTAGTGAAATTAAATTCTAAAATACAAATATCACTTCAAAATATGACCTCATTTATATTGATATTGATGTCTTCTTGTTTCTGCAGATCAGTGTAAGAGTCACCACCATGGATGCTGAACTGGAGTTTGCCATTCAGCCAAATACAACAGGAAAACAACTCTTTGACCAAGTATGCAGTGTTATTATACATTTATGTGTGTGTATTCTGTTTAACATATATTAATTCTTATTATTTATTTATTTTAAGGTGGTGAAAACCATTGGACTGCGAGAAGTTTGGTATTTTGGCCTCCAGTATCAGGACACAAAGGGTTTCTCCACATGGCTAAAGCTAAACAAAAAGGTAACACAGACTTTTAATTACACACTTCTGCTGCTCATTGATAGACTAGACTGATAGACCTAGACTAAACTAACTAACTTATCTATTGTCCAGGTGACAGCCCAGGATGTGAGGAAGGAGAGCCCCCTGCTGTTCAAGTTTCGGGCTAAGTTCTTTCCTGAGGATGTGTCCGAGGAGCTGATCCAGGATGCCACACAGAGACTGTTCTTCCTCCAGGTGAAGGAGGGAATCCTCAACGATGACATATACTGCCCCCCGGAGACCGCCGTGCTCCTGGCCTCATATGCAGTGCAGGCCAAGTACGCTGACTACAACAAGGAAGTCCACTCCCCGGGATACCTGTCCAGTGAGAATCTACTCCCTCAGAGGTAACTCACCGTCTGTCTACTTAGAGGTGGGCAATGTGGAATTAAATACATACCCAAATTTTCTTAGAGCCAGAACACAGTTTTACCACGATTCATGTACTCTTTGTATTTTGTTATTGGCTTAGAGCGTTATAGAGGCTAGTCAATAAAAGGAGGTGGGAAAAAGTGTATGTGTTAGAGAAGACAGCTGCACTAAAGAAACAGCCCTGTCCTACATGTCAAAATACAAACAAATCTAAATATAAGAAGTATTTAGATGTTTTTTATTTTGCGAATTGGGTCTTTCTGTCAAACATGGGACACAACAAAGTATTTGGACTTTGATTATGCTGAATAATTCTCATCTATAATCATCTATTCTCTATAATCTATCCAGCCCCACTGCAGCAGTTTTAGACAAACAGTTGTTCACTTAAGGCCAGTTGCTGTGGTTCATATGACTCATGACTCAACATTTTATAGAGTGGTAAAAAAATGTAATTAGCAACATTGAGATAGCAATTAACAATCAAAACAAAATATGGACAGTGAATACTTCTCAAAATGGCATTAACTCATGCATAGGCCTATCATGTTTAATAGAGATTGGGGCAGGGAAAATTACTATTGTTGCATATTTTTGTGGTAATACCGTCATTGATTGAAATGATCAGCATATGTGGATTTTATTTTAGGGTAATTCTTGTGAAAATACAATATAATCAAAAGAGAAAAGTGGCTCTTGCCCTCTATGAAGGAGTAGGATATTATCACAATCTAGAAACAAAAGCCACAAATATAATGCGATCGGAAACTCTGTGAAAAGTAAAACAATGTACTGATTAGCGCTTTTTTTTCTAGAGTACTGGACCAGCACAAACTTAATAAGGAACAGTGGGAAGAAAGGATTCAAGTCTGGCATGAGGAACATAAGGGCATGCTAAGGTAACAAGGATGCACATTTTTATCTTTCATTTCAGTTTATTTATTGTGCTCTTTGTTTTCCCAGTTATAACCACTGAGACGGAGCTTGTTTTTTCATGTAGAAAGTAATGATTTTGTCTCGTCCACAGAGAGGAGTCCATGATGGAGTATCTAAAGATTGCTCAGGATCTTGAGATGTATGGAGTGAACTATTTTAGCATCAAAAACAAGAAAGGAACAGAGCTGTGGCTGGGAGTGGACGCTTTGGGACTCAACATTTATGAGCAGAATGATAAGTGAGTAAAATGACTGTATTAATCGTATGGCTTCAAGTATTTTCATCTGACAAAAAGCGGATCGTTGAGGTTGAATAATGGCACCACTTTCTGGAAGTATTGTGAAAAAACAATTACAGTTTTGTTAATTTATGCTGACCAAGAAGACGTTGAACTTTATGAGCTTTTTATTTGTGTAGCCTAGTAGTTGGAAATGAAATATTAACCATAAACCAGGTCAACACAAAATCTGACCATAGATTTCTGACCTGTCCTCCATCCCAATTGTAAACTGTAGGGATTCTATAATGATATCATATGAACACAGCCAATTCATGTAATTTTAAGGATAAAATGTTAATAACTTATACTTAATTCTGTGTTTTGTCTCCAAAAGAATGACACCAAAAATCGGATTTCCATGGAGTGAAATTAGGAACATCTCCTTCAATGACAAGAAGTTTGTAATTAAACCAATTGATAAGAAGGCACCTGTAAGTACTTTTTACACTAGATATTTCATATTACCCATAAATACCATAAAAGTGACTCATATTTTCTGTTTTTGTTCAGGACTTTGTGTTTTACGCTCCAAGACTGCGTATTAACAAGCGCATCCTGGCTCTGTGCATGGGCAACCACGAGCTGTACATGCGCCGCCGCAAACCTGACACCATAGAAGTCCAACAGATGAAGGCCCAGGCCAGAGAGGAGAAGAACCTCAAGAAAATGGAGAGGTAAGACAAATACGCTAAAAATCAAGTAACCAACACATGTTAGCAGGGTTTTTGTTATTTGTTTTCTTTTGCATGTAAACCCACACCAACATCAGAGTTACTGGGTTGATTATTGTAGTTATCTGATTTTACTGACCATGCAAATGTACCATTGTAAGTTTACGTTATTGCATTATTTTTGTCCAGGGCTCTGCTTGAGAATGAAAAACGAAAAAGAGAAGTTGCAGAAAAGGAAAAAGAAAAAATCGAAAAGGAGAAGGAGGAGCTCATGGAGAGGCTGAGACAGATCGAGGAGCAGACCAGGAAGGCCCAGCAAGGTGGGAGCCCTCAACAAAGGCGGTGCCTGTTTACTCACACAATGCTGCCTATGTTTAGAGTGTGTTATTTCAGGGGGTGGGTATTTATTACATTGTAGGGAGTAAAATCTGTGTACATACTCAGTTAGTGGGGACTGGGCTCCTATATATGGACAAAAATCAGATCCTCGTAATGCAAATCCTGTATTATTTGATCAAGATGGTTTAAAATTCAGATATGGGTTGTATATGGGAGATATATTGAAAAAAACTGATAATCCTATAATTGACTAATTATATTGTCTATAATTAAAACTTTAAATTAACAAGGCTTATTAAAAATTAAATAAACAGAAACATCTAGTGTAATCTTCCAAACAAAGATACAAATGTATATTTCTGCACTTTCTGGTAAATTTTATGGTCCATTCCTGTTTTGCACAACTCTTGAATCTCAATCAAGACCTTTACAGGCACATTTTAGCAAATTCCTGATGCATTGTTAAAATATTGTTTAAAGATCATTCAATTACAGGTTATGGTTATATGGGTCAGTGTTGGGTAAGGTCAGGCAATTAGTGTTAAGTGTTATGGTTAAGGTTAGGATCAGTCTCTAGGAAATGATGTAAGTCAATGTAATGTACACAAAAAGCATGGAAACCTAACCATAATGGACGTGTGTGTGTGTGTGTGTAGTAGAGCTGGAGGAACAGACGCACAAGGCCCTGGAGCTGGAGCAGGAGAGAAAGAGGGCTCAAGAGGAGGCTGAGCGACTGGAGACAGACCTGAAGAGGGCAGAGGAGGCCAAATTCGCCCTCCTGCAACAGTCCGAAAACCAGATGAAGAACCAAGAACACCTGGTGTGTAGCAAATCCACTCACTATGTCCTTGTGAATTATGAGCTTCTGTATTGATGCAGTTTTTCTGTTTGTCTTTATTAGGCGACAGAGTTAGCAGATCTGACGTCAAAGATCTCTCTCCTGGAAGATGCGAAGAAGAAGAAGGAAGAAGAGGCTAATCAGTGGCAACAAAAGGTCAGCGACTCCAACAGAGAAAATGAGAAAAACAAGCAACGTGCATTTACTCTATTGAATTACCAGACTGCTTTGGAAATCCCCCACTGAACTGTTGCAGAAAGAGACAAGACCATTTTGATTAATAATTGCTAGGGTAAAAAACGACTGGCATGATGCTACCCATTTATTTAGCCGAAACTATATTGTTTTATTATTGTAGTGTGCTGATTTGCTGTTGCTTTTGGTTAAAACTTTGCTGAAATTCCCTCATCTTCCTGAGCAATTTCCATTCCAATATCACAGAGCATTTTCCCACTGGAATATTGGCCTAACTGACGCCAGGTTACTAAAACCTTATATTTTGGTAACCATTCCCTTGGTCTGATGTGATAGGAAAATAAGTGCCTTACATGATATTGTTACACTGTAATAATAAGAATCCAGCCATGATACAGTGAGCAGCCAGGGAAAGTCAGCTTTAGTTTTGGTATTTGCTGCCTACCACAGAGCTAGTGTAATTCCTGGTAGCAGAATTTGCCCTGTGTTTTAGGGGGAGGGTTGAAGCCTCACATCTTATTTTGGTCAAAGCCATATGTGCCAGCCCACAGTGACTCATGCATTTGCCTTTGTGCAGAGGAAATCCTGTTCTACCTCATTATGATGCTGGATTGTGGAAAGCTCTGAGTGTGATAGACGGTGGTTTCCATGTTGCGCATTTTTCTGGCATCCTGATCACATTCCACTGTTACTCAAAGGCTAATTTTGTAAAGTATGAACTATATGTCAGATACACTGGTCATGATCAATTTGAAACATAAAAGTTAAGCTAAATGATTATAGTAAGTATTTAGATTTACAAAAGTAGGAAAATATTTGAACATTTTAATAATGAAAATGCATTAGTCTTATATAGTGTTTTATCAGCCTCAGACAGTGGTATAGTAACACTCAATATGAAACTCGTCACAGGCTTTTGGTTTTTCTTCTCAAAATTGTTCTGTATATAAGAAACATTTTTAATTGCAGTCCGAGCGTAAGATGATACGTTCTGGGACATGCAAACCTATGTAACTTCATAATGTGCAATTTCCTTTTTTAGGTTATGGAAATGTTTCAAGAGGTTTTAGGTTTTGTCCAATCACGGATAAGCCTCTTAAAACTACTTACCTTACCTTTGCCTGTACTCAATTTAAAGCAAGCCAAATCTGTTTGTGTGCTTGCAATTATCTAAAAATGCAGGTATAATGAATTACATGACATAAAAACAGGTTTTACTCCAAATCAGTGTTTGGGGGGTTTGAGGAACACTGAGGTGCATGATGTGACTTAACATTACAGAGGCAGCTGGAGCCAGGACACACTTTATACATTTTTGTCCACAAGCTGCAAACTTACCTAGTTTGTGCTAAAATTACCACAAAGGCCCTAGGAACAGTGGACAAATTAAAACTAGGGATCCAGCTTTTTCAGTTCCGATGCTGGTATTGATACTTTGGCTGTAAGTATCTGCCAATACCCGACATTAACCAATACCAGTGTATGGATGGAAAATGGCACTTATTTTCTTAAAGTACAGTTAAATTAATACACAAGAGATCCAACTGTGTTATGTAAATGTCATTTATTCTTAAAATAATTGCAGAGCGAGACTTTTTAGGCCAAAATCAACCCGTAAATAGTCTTATTACATCCAGTTAGAGGCCCAACCAGGATATCGACTGACCCGATATCATGGAACCAATACCCAATCCAGAAAATTCTCAATATCGATGCTGATATTCGATACCAGTATTGGTATCAGTGCATCCCTAATTAAAACTTCATACTCACTTCCACTTCAAAAAGAAACTCAACACAAACACATTTCAAACATTACAGTGTGTTTCTTGGTTCTAATGGGCTTGTTTCTTGTTTGACTCAGGCCACCCTGGTGCAGGAGGACCTGGAGAAGACCAAAGAAGAGCTGAAGAACAAAGTATTGACCACTCACGTGCAGGAGCCGATCAATGCGGAGAACGACCACGATGAGAATGACGAGAGCAGCGCGGAGGCCAGCGCAGAGTTCTCCTCAGCAGTCGCCTACAAAGACCGCAGCGAAGAGGAGCGCATGACCGAGGCCGAGAAGAACGAGAGGCTGCAGAAGCATCTCCTGGTGAGAGTTTCATTTAACTACATGCCACATAAATGCGTTTTAATAAATAGCCGTTGTTAGTATTGTTGATCTAATTGCTGGGTTACTCAAATGACAAACTCTTATACCAACTCTATGACTTGTTTGTCCTAAGGCTTTGAGTTCAGAGTTGGCCAATGCTCGAGACGAGAGCAAGAAGACGGTGAATGACATGATCCACGCAGAGAACGTGAAGGCGGGACGGGACAAGTACAAGACCCTCAGACAGATCCGCTCCGGGAACACCAAGCAGCGCATCGATGAGTTTGAGTGCATGTGATGTGCACCTGCTCTGCCTGGACTGCAGTCCTGTCTCCTCCCCACATATCAGATCAACAACATGTGGCCACACATCTCCACAGCCATGTACAAATATGGATCTGAGATATTCTGTTATCATTCCACTGTCTGAAGTTAGGCGAGTCACTGTTTGAAAAGGGACATACTGTGTGTTATTCCTCTTTTGGGATATGTGTTACATTTTAGTGCTTGGCCTACACCATTATTTAAAAAAAAAAACATAAAACAATTAAAACACATTTGATAATCAAACCAAATTATTTCAAAAAGTGTGTTTCAATTCTTCTGCTGTAAATACTGAATTTGACTGAACTTACTGGATAAACCATTTAGGCCCATGTCCCAGCATCAAACCTCATGCACTGTATTTCACTTAAGACATTGACCTAAATACAGACGTTTGACTGTGGAGACGGCAATATGTTAGATCTCATTTATTTTATTTTTCTGATTGTAGCCACAGTCTGTCACAAACCATAGAGTATTTAAATCCCTGTCACAAAGTGACATTAAAGCTTCAGTTAGCTCTGTTTCTACATGTTTCATTGTTTTTATCATTAGCCACATTTTATTGTGCACTTCAGTGTTAAACCTTCAAATGTTACAAATTAACCAAATAATGTGGCATAGCCAATGCCTTTAAATGTGTTCATTTTATAATTAAGCATAATCATTTCAGCCACAGGAGATAATCAGATAATGTGACAGAAACATTTAGAGTAAAATGTTGGCCAAAAGTTATATTTGGTAATGTTTTTCTTTACATTGACAAAGATTCAGATGCAGATTTTAAGGATGCACTGGAAAAGCCTGTTAAGGTTTATTAACTCAAAAATAGACAAAAAAAAACTGCTGTCTCCAAGGGCAGATTTATTATGGACTTAAATAAAAACAGTATTTCATTTTGTGTATTTCTATATTTGAAACTTTCAGTTACTAAAATATCAGGCTGTTTTGTATGAGTAAAAATAAAAGCCACTTGCATTTGAACTGGTTTATTATCCTGCGTCATGAACAGTTTGGTTTCACACCGTCTGAATCGAAACAGTATTCACGTCAGTTCATCAGTGCTCCTTTGGTGTGTGCAGAAGGAACTAGGTTTTGCACATTCAGTGATATTTTGTATATGTGAAAATGAACTATTTTGCAAGTTTCAAACAAAGATATGGTGAGAATTATTCTTGTACTATATTTTGCTATCTCAAAAGAAACATTTTGGTAGAATATAATTCATGACAATGAATATAATTCCCTGCTGTTGTTATAATTTACAGATGTGTTGTAGATTTGATAAGAAAAGAATAGTGCCTATAAAAATAGCCAAAATAGATTAGAGACGGACATTGTAGCGTTGTACACTATTCTGTAACAGACAGTGCCTCAATGATTTTGTTTTTTATCGTTCCTTCTGCTTTCTCTCATTGAATAAAAGAAAAATTTGCTTATTTGTCTTGAACCTGCCTCATTTATTGTTATTGATACTTTGCAGCTGATGTCATGATCATGTCATCTGGTGTGAAGCTAACTGGAAGCACTATTCTGTCAGAAGCTCTTACTCGAGTTAGAGTTAAAATTACCTTTATTTTAACACAATTTGACTAGAAACAGCTGACATGGTTGGAACTACATCAGGTGAGATGATTTGTGCTGTTAAACAAGTCTCACACATGAAATGACAATCACAGACGTCACTCCTGGTGAAAATCAAACTCCTGAACAGGACCATGAGCTCTCATATTCATCACACGCTCCTCAAAAAGTTTAAATCCATTTTTCAATTTTCAGACAATTGTAAAAACTTTTTGTCAGTGTTTGCTAATGTGTGCAATGTGTGGTCATGGTAACTGATGAACATTCTGCCAATAGAGATACATGTAGAACACCCCCAGTGTGATGTCACTGCAAAGTATCAATAACTGATTGCACAGTACAGTAGTACCCTAAAAGTTACAACATTCAAAAGTATCAATAACTGATTGCACAGTACAGTACAGTAGTACCTCTGGAAGTTACAACATTCAAAAAGGTGTAACTCAGCATTCAACCACAAGGTGGCACTCCAGCAGCATGTTTTGTGCTAGGCCTCAATGTTCAACTTCACACTGGACACTGCAGCCTCATGTCCTCCACTACTGTCTGTGCTGTGGACAAACCGTGAGACAAACAGGGATGAAAACGTCAAAGTAATAATTGGAAAAAAAAAAAGCTCTTATCAGACTTTTTTCAAATGGAAATCATGTAAACATTTGTTAAAGCTCCAGAAAACATTTGGGAATATTTTACCTGACTTAAAAGTGCATTATTAATCTATACTGGTGGAAGGTCTGTCACCTGTTTGTCTCCATGGAGATTATCAATTATGAGTTATGAATATTCCACTGTATGGCATTAAGCTTATCTATCTCCATGGAGACAGCAGGAGGCAGACTCATCATTAGAGAGTTACAGTGCACCTTTAGGACTGTTGGAGGTCCATGTGGGCTACAGCCTACTTCTGCTTAATGTTGTGGCCTTAAACGTGTTGAAATTATTCACCAACCCTTTTAACTGTCACAATGTGACCACACAACCAGGGGCGTGTCTTTCATCACAAAAAGAGAGCAGAACTTCTCAGTAACAGTAAAACTGCACTGACAGTCCTATAACAAAATGATAAACAGGAACTATCAAGCTCCTGGGCATGTGAAACATCATTGGAAAACGATAAAACCTCATATTTCCTGTCAAATCAAACATTCTGGGAAGCATCAATATCACTTTGAACACCACAAATAGGCCAAAAAAGAAGCCAAGCCATTTGTTTGTACTGCTGAGGTTTGAGGAAAAAAAAATAATTTTAATTGGAGCATTAAGAATCTGTTGGCATGATTATGGATTATATGATAATAAGTTTTAATGATAATTGGGTTATATGATAATGAGGTGTATGATAATGACTTATATGATAATGGTGACGTGTGGTGAGGCACTGATGTCGTCACAATCAGATTTACAAACATATAAACCAGGTGTCAGAATATTTGGCCCTGGGTCAGTTTCTCTCCCAGTGACTTGGGGCCAGAATAAAAAATAATTTCAAAATAAAAGTTCCAAAGTCTACATGAAATAGCTCTAATAGTATGAAATAAAAAGCTGGTTTTGTATTGTTTTTTATCATTATTCTGGTTCCCCAGTTTTCAATGGATTGAAGTCATTAAATTTCTTACCATTTTGTACGTCTCTGTTTGAAAAGAGCGAGTCTTTTGTCCCGTCGTCTGGAGCAAACCATTTAGCTCCTTCAGCGTTGGTCTCGGTCCTTTAATTATAACCTCCTGCTTCGACCAAAAGTTCAGTTTAGAAAACTGTTTGAGTTTTAATATGTATCTTCCTCCATTTAAAAAGTAGGGCCAGACAAGAAGAAAAAAGTGAACGGATTGCTAAACTTGATTTGCTAACTCTAAACTGTATCTTGCTGTCACTAATCTGCGGGAATTACAAGAATCCCTGGGCTCATGAGCGCCCCCTAACATGAGGCAGGGTAACTGCGTGCCTCACCCGGCGCCTTTTCACAGCCTTAAAGCAGCAGCGTCACTGCTGAGCTACAGCACAGTCAGAACATGTGAGGCACGAACGGCTGGTGCCTCACCGCGTGTCTCTTCTCAGTATTTCAACGGTAAGCGTAAAAATTCTGTGATTTTGAGTAAAAAAAAGAATAAAATTGCAAAGTTAAATAGAAAATAACTTTATAGTACAAATTATTGGTTAAATATAACTATTTCGTTTATTTTTCTCTGACCGCACGTCACTGTATGATAATGGTGTTATATGATAATGAGTTTTAATGATGATGGGTTATATGATAATGAGTTTTAATGATGATGGGTTAACTGCTCTGGTAGGTCTATTGTATTGTATTCATGAACTTGAGAAGCCTCTAGAAGAATCTTGTGCTGGGCCTCACAAAGATGAAACGGGCCTGGCTGGAGGCTCTTCATCTTGAGGTGAAGGGAGTGAATGAAGAGGATCACACGCAGAGTTGAGATGGATCTATAACTGATAACAGCCAAATCTCTGAGTTGTTTGAGTTGTACTAGTTCAAAAAGTCATCCAAATATTTGTTTCATTTTCATTTTCTGGAAGTGTATAGTGAAATATTTAGGCCTCTGTGTAGTTTTATAGTTTTAGCTCAAATACCCATTGCTCAGGTTCACTTCTGTAAAGCTGCAAAAAAGGTTTAAAAAAATCAGTAATTTTGAACCATTTTGCTACTATGTTCATTATTAGGATATTTTATACAAACCAATAGTCTGTTAGGGTTTTTACATAAACATAAAAAATATACATATATATAAATAATCAAACTTTATCAAAGGTATATGTTCATTTAATACTTAAGACCTGAGTTGCACTATAGTAAATGCCACAGAGATACAGATTAACTTTTGGCTGCAATATTATACTGAAGCAAGAATATCAACGGACTAATTTTGATCATAAAACAAACTGTCTTTTAATGGGGGAAGCTCAGTTGCATTGTTGGGGCAGAGGGAAGTCCACAGGCAGATTCACACTTAAAAACGATGAGAGGAAGTAACACTGGCACGATCAGTTATAGTCTTTTCATGTTGTTAGATCTGTACATGTTTAAAGTTTGAATTCGCAGCCTATAAAATCATTTCCCGCTAAAAATGCAAACATAAAATATACCGACTTTCACTTTTATTTTTCCTTGGCCTTTCACAATATCCTTCTACACACTTTAAATGTAATGCTGTGTTATCTCTGCTTAGCATTGGGCCTATATTTACTTTTTTAGATATTTTTATACAATTCCAAAGAATGAACATTGACCAGGGCAACAGAAGGGACTCTCTTATCTCTCAAAGTGTGAGATGCGAAAGGCTTCAGCAGCATTTCACAAGCATGACTTGATGACACTTTATTTCCACATATTTCCTGAGAGCTAGCTTTGCACTTATCTTCCTTGTTTTGACTTCCTCTTTGCACGGCTGAGGCACAGTGGTCAAACGGACTGTCTTCTACACAGTGTCATCATTGTCAGAGCAGAGGCTTGAACAACTTTGAAGACCCAGTCCCAACAAGATAATGCTCTGCTGTAAGTGCGACTGTCAACGACTGGGTTAAAGCTGAATATGTTTGACTTGTTCTTTCTTTTGCAGGTAAATATGAATCGTTTGCTGAACAAGGCCCCCCACTTAGTGTATTTGGCAAGCTGAGATGGACACTGTGCATAATTGAGTGTCAGTTTGTCAAATACACCAAGTGAGGAGTTACTCATCGACAAATGAAAGTAGCATGATAGGGCATGAGTAGAACAGTGGCACCAGGGGGATTTGGTGAGTATTGGTAGACCTCTGTAACATTATGCAGTCATTTATAACATTTGTGTATCATATGTGTATGTGGTGAATCTGCTCGTCTGTTATTGACCAGTGACTGTTTCATTTTGTTTCATTCTTTCTACTGGTCAAATCATAGTTTTGTAAAACCCTGTGAGGAAACTGCTGTTGTGATTTTGGGCTATACTAAAATAAATTTAATTGAATATTGCATGGCGTAATAGTACATAATGTGCCGTGTGCTGTTGGACTGTATGTTTCACTGTATGTTGCAAGTTTTTCTAGTAATTAGTTTGTGGCTGATGAGTAAAGATAAACTATGACCTACTGACTACAACCATCTGCGTGATCTTCTTGTGTGTAAATGTTAAGCTGACACCCCTGAATGCTTTGAACCGTGCTGAACGCTGCTTAAGAAAAGGTGGTTCAAATTCATATGATTGTAACAGTTTAATGTTAATGCCACTGTTTGGAGGTTTTATGGCAGACTTAACAGTGAAGTAACTTTCTTTTTTGTTCATGTTTCCTGTTCCTGTCTTTGAAACTGATGTAAGAGAAGACATTTGGTAACACTTTAACTACACCCTGATTAGCCTTAATAAAGCATGAATAAAGACCGAATTCACTACGAATAACTACTTAATGAAAGGATTTGGGTTGTGTTGGGATATTAAAATAAGCACTAAAGTATTTGTTTGAATCCAGGCTCTTGGTGTTTGTAAGTCTATACCAGGTCCTCACTACTGTTGATCCAATGAAGCATTACAGTAAACTGAGCAGGTGAAATGTCTTGCTCAAAGGTCACGGCAGGATTTAAACTCGCCACTCCCAGATTAGCGTTTCACACTTTTGTCTTTATATTTATATAATGTTGTTATTCAGTTGGACCACTAGATGATAGTAGAACTCCTCTAGTTATATCAGGAAAAGGCACTTTTGGAAATACAGGTGTCACTTTTTCATAAAACAGAAAAAAATAAAATGTCTTACAAATTTGTGAAAACTTTGAAAATTGTGAAGATAAGATCAGTCTGATAAATCATTCAAAGTTTTTCCAACAATGGGTACACTTGTAACAGGTGTTTGAATGAAAATGTTAAAAAGTATTGACCCAAAACGTTCACACAATTGTTCTATAATATTTAAACCTGGGGCCACATAAGGCACTTGTGTGGGGTAAGTTATCAGAAAATGTAGTCGCATAAATGCATAAAAAAATTTCAACATTTACACAAGCCAGAGCTCTCTTTAAGTGAGCTACCAGCGGGATAGAAATGTCACCCATTTTCACGCATGTTTATGGCACAAACAGCTCCGAAAAGCAGTGTGTAAAACTCAAGTGCAGCCTGTCGAAAGTGGTTTATGCCCAAGCAAACAGCAGATGCCACTTTTCTTTAGCTTTGTCTGTTGTGCAGCTGTGAACATCCAGCTAAGACGCTATAACACAGAGAGAAAGAGGAAATGCTACGTTTCCTATGGGGCCTGGCATGTGAGTAATGATGCCATATAAGCAGAGGCTGGTCCGGGTGCAGCGTGACCCCGCTCAGTGTGGATGTCACCCTGACTCCTGCTTTGAGGAGACAGGCATCTTTTTTTGGAAGGGATTCTTAATTGACTTAGAAACATGCTTGAAGGAGGATTACTTGTTCCTGGGCCTGATACTAAAAAAATCATTCAAATAAAAACATCTCTTGAGCTCATATAATTACTTTTGTGTCACTGTTCACTCACTTTTGACGAGACTTAATTAAGAATGGGTGTTTTGGTAGATCAGTTGTAACACAAATGTTGATGTTGTCCTCTGCACTATTGCAGTAACAAAAGTAAGTTTACAGTAGATTTTCCAGCAGCTATAATATGAAATAAAGGATTCTGAAATAGTCACACAGTGCACACACAATCCCATTTGAGTCACTGATGTGTATCTTGCACTGAAGGCTATTTTGTGATAATGTAACTGCAGGATACAGGTAAGTCATTTGATCATTTCAAAAGAGCCATAGGCTACTTTGTTACACTTGGAACTAGTTATGTTCTTGGCGGAAAAAAGGAAATAAGCTCAGTGTGTAATCACATTTGGCTCACAAAGACCAAATATCCAACCTGTTTTTGACATTGAATTGACATTGAATTAACCATAAACTCACATTAGAGATGCACTATGTTACTTCACACACACACACACACATACATATATATATATATATATATATATATATATATATATATATATATATATATATATATATATATATATATATATATATATATATAATATATATATATATATATATATATATATATATATATATATATATATATATATATATATATATATATACATACATGATGTAAATGAATGTAACCCATTTTCTGATCTGGTTCCATACTGTGGAACATTCCAGCTACATGGAGGAGCAGGGATGGTGGACCTCACCAAAAAAAGTTACACAGTGCACCTTTAAGCGACCACACACTGTCAGACTCAGAGAGAAGTCTGCTGCTTCACTGACCAGTCAAATCTAAAATAATAAACGTATCATTTATTTTCGCAGGTTTGAGTTTGCACATTTGATCTGTGACCTGTCTTTGTCACAGCCTCTGTCTCTGTTCAGATCTGTCCGTGTTCAAAGTGACTGACAAAAGTTTAACCTCTGAAATACAACTTCCACTCAGACTCAGACTCTTCTGTGGTCTCTGCCTCTGCAGGAGCACTTAGTGAACCAAAGGTTTTTTTTAGTAATGTAAAAATGAACCATTTTATAATAAACATACAATACAAACATACATACATATATACAATCCAATCAAATGATTATAATATTTGTAAGTGTGGACCTGGTCCACACAAACTCCAGACCCTCTGTGAACCCTCTGACTCTGATCTGAGTGGTGGAGGGCAGCGTACGTCACAGTGACAAAATGGTGGTGGCAAATGGCTAATATCATTACTGGCCTCTTGTGGTTGGAGTTTACAGCTTGATATTGACATTTTCACATTTTGGTTACATTACAGTACAATTCCCACTTATTCAGTAGTTGTCTATAAGACTGATGTTCACACTTTATCAAACCAACAAACGAGGAAACGCATGTATAAAGGGAGATTACTCCTCCATTTGAACACCCTCTGTGAAATAACTTCAACGTTGTTGAGGTTTGGGAGCCAAAACGCAAACCACAATTTGACATGATTTAGTTTTTTGTTGATCAATATTTACTTTTACATCTCATTTGTGAACAGAAACCGTCTGCAGTGAATTATGTTTCAGAAATAGGCTGGAGTTCCCAACCAAGGAAGTATCAGTGTATCAGTATACAGTACCAGATGTTTTGATACACTTCAAACCACAAGCAAAGAGTAAAGCACTTTGAACTTGGTCTTTGAGGGACAAATGTGATATAAAAGGAGAGTGCTTCCTTTTTACACACAAAGGAGTAAAGGTCAGAGCACTTTTTAGTTTTTTCCAGAGTAGTTTTCTTTTTGCCTAATGCTTTACAAACACCTCCAGATTGTCTTAATCACTCCTGTGTCTTTGAACAAGGCCACACAAAAGTGACAGTTGTCCACAGGGAATCTGAACTGTACACTCAACAAATCCTAGATCTGCCTTTTATAACAAGCATAAGTTCTAACAGACTCAGATCTCAGAATGTTAATAAGTATCTCCACAGGACTTGAACAGTCTAAAGTTTGAGGTTGGATGGTCTAGTGAGAAAGTAATTACAAAGTGACCCACCAAAACAAATCTTGTTCCTAAGTCTATACGATTGAGAGCTGTGGAATAAATACAGTTTCCATCAAATCCTGATCAGCTTAGAGCGTTTTCCTCAACATCAGTCACATCTGTGACAGCGACAGCAACAGCACGGGGTCTGGAGCAGAGTGTAGCTTTCAGAGGAATATAGATGAGAGGGACACATTTATCACACTGTGCAAATCTATATACAAAAGCACTTCATGGTTCAGGTTAAGGTTAGGAAAGTAGAAACTATGGTAAAGGTAAAGGTAAAGGTAAAGGTAAAGGTAAAGGTAAAGGTAAAGGTAAAGGTAAAGGTAAAGATAAAGGTAAAGGTAAAGGTAAAGGTTTGGAGAAGTCTCCATGAAATGAATGTACGTAAGACAATGTAATGACCCCAAAAGTATGAAAACACATGTGTGTTAAATAGCAAGACTAAAGCTCTGTATTATATGCCATTGGACCTTAAGGCATAGTAATTTATTTGTTGTTAGTAAAAAAAAACCTAAATTGTATAAAAAAAAGTTTTCAAAGTTTGTTTTTGCTTCATTGCTCAGCTCTACCTTTGCTCTTTGACACAAATATGATACTAAATCCCATTTCTCTTCATTAGCTACCACCCATTTTCATTTCGTTTAGTTTTTATTTTTAAATGTTCATGGGAAAACTGAAATAGACATAATAGGCCAAAAGTGACGTAAATATTGATAATGGGGATGTCAGATGGCGTTTGTGTAGTCTGCATGTGCCGAAGGATTTGTCAAGTGTCTGAATGTGGAGAATGAGACCAGAGCCATGCAGCCACACATTCTGTATATGAGAGGTGTCATTTAAAGATGGTAGACCTTTACATCGTCTGTGTTTTGACTGCTGTCCAGGTGCACCTTAATGCTCCACAAATATTGTGCATGTAGCAGCTGGCACCTGTCACCAAGAGTAAACTAGCATGGCTATTGTGAAAGAAAATGAAAGATGATTTTGAAACAGTGCCGCACTGCCAAATATTCAGCTTGACCAATATCTAATAGTGTTTACTACTGAGCTGCATTCCTCTCCAAGTCAAAGTGACCTGACCTGCTTTAAACTAACTGTCTTTGTTCAAGACATTTGACGAAGAAGTTCTCCTGTGAAAAGAGACCACAGTGAGGCCTTCACTGTGACGCAGGATTTAATCACAGATTAATTACCACATTCAGCATCCTGTTATCTGCAACATTTTGATGACATTTTTATCCATTCAAAAGATATAACATTTTGTTTTAAATTGCCAATCGCTTTGGAAATGGCAAAACTCCTTTTTGTATTGATCCCTGGTGTCTGATCAAAGATGGTTCGGACACGTTTGACCAGAGACGACAGTTCTTCCATGTGAGTTTGGTTCAAGGGCCCATGCAAAAACATCATAACGGTACAGTTTAGTTTGCAGTGAAATGCCTGTTACAACCTGCCAGGGACAGGAAAAGTAACATTCTTACGTCTTTTGAGAGGGTTCAGAGTGTCCAGCAGAATTATGTTTGTTTGGATTATTTTCATGGAGGACACAAAGATTGAGGATCCAATACATGTGTTACTTGTGCTAAAAGTCCAGATAATGCTTTTAAAATGTTCTCCTTTGAACTTTGTTTTAAAATACCAAAATGCTTTGTAAAATGAATAAGCACTAAATGTCAGTCTCTTTTCAAAGTTGTTTGTTCTATTGCTGAGATTTAGATGACATCACAACAAAGTGCAGGCCAATAATATTTAATACAGATGTCAGGCAGCTAAAACCATTATTGCTAAAATGAACATTTTTATTGTATTATGTCGAGTTCTAGGATCTAGTCACTAATAAGGTTCAACATTTGTGAATTTATCTTTTGGATATTTGTTGAGAAAACCATATAATACATCTGTGGAATATGACGCCACCACATTAAAGAATCTGAAAAGCGCCTGTCGTCCTGTGTATTTATAAATCAGTGCATTCTGTGTTTAACAGAATGTGCTGTGTGTGTACTGATGATTTAAATACTTGAATGACTTACAGTACATGCATTATATGAGATGCTCAGATGAGTTTATCCATGAAAAGAGAAAGTGATGCAGATTTCCTTAAATGCTCATCTGATTACATGACGTTATATCTGGCTCTTTATGATTCATTATTTTCATGCCTTTTACAATCATCTCTGCATTCTTTGTGCTGAAATGACCTGTCTCCATGATAGATTCTCCTCTCTGGCATCTGCTCATCTAGTTATCTCAAATAACCTCCCACTTCAGAGATCCACCTTGATTTTAAGATGTTTTTTTTATTTTTTATTTTTTTATCTTTCTCTCTTTTCAGAAACTCAATTCAACATGCTTCATTTGAGTTTGGAGAGCTGGCTTTGAAACCAGGGCCCACAGATGTAACAGGTTAGCTCGGCAAATAAAAACATCTAGCCTAACTAAAATTGTTACGATCAAATTTAATTAGATTGGGCATTAATTAGATTTTATGGCACTGTGTGGTCTTACACATTTGATCAAAACTACAAAACCCCAAGGTAATTACCAGCAGATTGGTTTTGATTTGAAATTTCCTCTTTGATGATTGCGGCTTAATACAACTGATGAGGTCACAGCCATGTCCTCACTGCCAACCTCTTAAAATGTGTAAATTACTTGTAAAAAGACACAATCCAAAATGATTCTCTTATTCTTCCTGGTCATTTGTCAAGGATTTGCCTGGAATGTAGAGCAAGTGTGACCACTCCAAAAGAGTTGAGTTTTAGTAGAGCTCGGCAGCGTGAAGGCCGTGAAATACTGCCAGACCAAAAATGTCTGTGATAAGAAGCTGACAGAAACATTTAGCACCTGCATTAGTGCTTTCTGATGCTGTAGCCTTGATCAAGTCTAAGTTGAGACTGCCCACTCTTACAACAATGTAATAATGAAGTTTTACATCATAGACAAAGTACAAAAGAGAAAAAAAAAGTTTGTGCCAATATGCAAACAAATCCAATACATATATTCATGCATTTCAGCTTCAGCTATGTGGCATTTTAAGAACTTTTTACCACTCAAAAGACAGGATATTTTGTCTTAAATTGTTAATTGCTATGACATCTAAAACCGATGTATGGTCAAGAAATAATTGTTGCTTAGTTTTTTTATTTACAGGGCTTTATTAGAGCATTTGGGTAGTGAAAATCAGGGCTGCAACAATTACACAGATTTGAAAAATTAAATACACATAAACATTTTTGTAACTTGTAATCTTTGTCCAGACTACAGCACAAAAGTTCACCAGAAAACCCAAAACCAAGAACTTACCAAGATAGAGCAGTAACCTTAAGTATTCGAAACAGCATAAAGATATTTATTTAGGCTACAGTACTTTCTGGTGCAGTATAAGAAATGTCAGTCACAACTTTGAAGTATTAAGGACTAAAGCTTAAATTTTAAAAACATCTTTGAGTCCTTCCTTTAGCCTGCCACCCACCCAGCACCAGGCACATTTAGGCCAAGGATAGCTGCTTTTGATCCCCCTTTACCTTGACAAAAGTGAGCAATGACCTGTAATTTCTAAGATAAACCTATAGTTCATCTGGAACCTTGGAAATGACACATATCCTGTACATTTGGGTTCAGTTTGCGCTTACAGTAGTCCTCTGTGCTCAGTTCACTTGGGTTCAGGTCGGACTGGGAGATCTGTGGCACTGCAGAGTTTCAACCTTGAGTTTTTACTTTTGCAGATTTCCAAGTTACTCTGAGGAAGAAGGTCTAATATCTCAGCCTTGGCGCTTTGCCTCTGAAAACCTTGCTTTTTCCTTGCTGCTCTCCCACACATTCCCGTCTGAGTCTCCGCCTTCTTCCAGCTTTACTGTACCCCTCATGTAAAACTCTATGGGGACCTAAAAGCCATCGTATGCAGCACTGACAGCCGGCTGCTTCCGTGCAACTTAGCCAAATATTTATGCAATGAAGATGTAATTTATGTGTCACAGTGCAGCTTACGAGGTCTAGCCAAAGTGGAATAGTTCAAGGCTTGGTGCCGTCTCCTTAGATCAGACATTTTGCTTTAAACAACCTTTTAGCACAAGCGCTTTTCAAATAATGTACCAATTTGAATTCTTTTAAGCTTTCTGTAGCCCCTACCCTCTTGTTTGTGGAGTATATTGGCTCGGCATCTCACCTCAAACAAAAACACTGACAAAAAACTTCAACTTTTCAATTGCTTCATGTTGTGTCCAAAACCATTGTAACCGGCTGTGTATGATTTCTTTCTTGTTTGCTGATTTCACCAATAGACGTTTTCCACTTGAAACGTGAAACCATGACATTAAAAACCAAAGCTGTGTGATACATGCCAGGGAAGTTATAGAACCACTCATAGACAGAGCTGAGGTGGTTCACGTTCCAACATGAAGCACCGCTGTGTCTGTGTAAGAGGACAGACACAGCCTCCCACTATGACTCATCCTCTCCCCATAGCTCAGGCTAAAATGTGCTGATAAGGGGGCTATAAAATACACTTTGTCAAGGTTATTATGAAAAAACAAGCCAGCTTTAGTAAAAGGAGAAATACATAATTTATATATGGCAGTAATGAGGAACAAAGTAGACCAAGGATAATATCATTTCAGTTTTCTGTTTCATAAGCAGCTATTGATGTGTCTGTTCAAGTATGTTTTATTGTATAAACCTTAAAGAGGGCATTTTATTAGCTTTTTACTGTGTTATAATGATTTCCCCTCATCATTAGTTTACTCAGAGTTGTATTTCAATTGATTCAGGCATGTTTGAGTAATCCTACACTGTTCTGCTTGTGTTCATCTACTCCCTATCACTACTTTTCTGTACTGACTCCGGGTTATACATACAGAGTCCAAAATTGTCACATTTTCTAACAGCAAAAGCATGTAAATAAACATCTGCTGCTTGCTACAGAGACCATGATATCTATCTGGACCCATATCCTGACGCTGACTTAGATCAATACTGAAGTTTGCCATTAACAGAATGTAAAATCATGATACTGTAGCTAAATACTAAATATTTGGGGGAAAAGTACAACCTGTCTTCTTTAATAGACATATTTTAACCTCCATGTGGTGCCTTTATTGGCTCACATATGGTTACGACATAATGGCTGTGTGCATATTATTGAGTGAGAAGACACTTTCAGTCAGTGCCATCATTAACTTGTTATTGTTTGTTGAAGACTGCAGTTTTGAGATGCCCTGAATCAGCCATACAACCATCATCATTTGTCCCTTGTCAGATTGTTATGATTGCCCATTTGGTGGCAAAATCTTCACTCAGATGGTAGATTTTGGTCATAGTGTGATGCCTAATAAGATAGTTTCACATATTTAAAGCACATGAAACCAACAAGGAAATAAAAGTCTATTTCTTACCCATAGTCACCAATATGTTGCTGTAAACGAGGCGGCTGTCTTAACTTCTCCTGTCAGCTTGAAACTATTTTTAAAAATCTGTCTTGCATAGGTTTATATTGTGGAAATTTGGAAAATAAAGAGTAATACTGCAAATCAGTCATAATGGAACATCCGTTACGTAATAAGTTGTAGAAAATATCAAACTGCACACCCCATGGTTCAGGTCCTGCCTGTTGTGAGCTGGAAGAAGAATCAAGAGTTTTAAAACGGTATGACGCTTTTATTTAAGCTGTTCCTGAAAAGAGCCTTTGCCCGGGGAATCTGGAAACACATAACTTGGGCTTAGATCGCTCTTAAAAAATGCAGCATCTGTTTTGCAGACACAACACTCACACGACACCTTACTAAAAACACACATTTAATAACCGGCGCACATTAGGAGGTACTTCAAGGATCTCAGTTTCTTATGTTGTTTAGGAGAGCATAAATATGGCAGTTAAACCATCTCGTTAAAATGGCAAATGATACTTTAGAGGAGCTGCATGTGGCAGACTGATTTGTAATAATCTTTTTGGATTTCACAAAATAATTTGACTTTAGACCACCGGGCTCTGTGGTTTAATCTTCACTGCAGCTGAAATCTGTGCATGTGTAAAATCTGACGGAAAAATCTGAATAGCTGGATCAAAGTTATTAACCAAGAGCATGACCTTTGACCTGCAGTTATGTGTGGCTGTGCAGACACCACGTTAAGCTTTGGTAAGACTAAATCTAGCCAAAAATTACAAATGGACTAATTTGAACGCAAATAATATACACAAATGGGCCAAACGGAGGAACACGTTAGACCTAAGAGATCACAGAGGACAATGTTTATTAAGTTTCTGAAAATGTTTTTGTAGGCTTTACTGTTTTTCTCTGTAAAAATATTTCTAAAGGTGCTTTTGACATTTTCATCACACTTTAATCCACATCCACAGAAATCATGCTTGTTTAATAATGTAATGTAATGGAAAAAGTACTGGACCCTTTTACTAAGAGTCATACTTAAATCTTACAAATACTAAGGTGCAGGTGTAGTACTTTGAGTATTACTGCACACAGCAGCACACACTGTATGTCACAGTCTACTTGAGGGCTCCACTGACAGTATGATCTTGTCATAATGTGACATTTGCATCATGCAGACAGAACAGTTCTCTCTTGGAGGTAACATATAAATAAGTAAATGTTACTTTCCACAGACTGTCCTGTGTCTTAACCTTACACTGTGGTTAAATACCTGTTATGTAAATTGTGCTAAATTAGGGTACGCGTCAGCACCTTTCTTGTCTAATTTCTTAGTAGTGATTTCTGGTTCCTCTTTTTGTTTTTTTTTACAGTACCGCAGGTTGACCTGACTTGACCCAGCTGATTATTTTTGGTTCCATGCGCCTGAGCCAACGCACTCGGAAAGAAACACTGGATTTTCAAACAACGTGAATGTGAAATTAGATGACTTAAAAGCTGTTGGCACACCTATGTCTGCCTACGAGCTAATAGGCCCTTTCTTCATCCAATAAAAGGATGCGCTGTCCCACGCGCCTTTCTGCTCCTGGTTTAATCCACGCGCGTGAAACAGGCCTGGACCAGAGCGCGTGCCGTGACTGAGAGGATGCAAGTTTAGGAGGAGTTACTCTCCTGTTGCTCTTCTTCCTACGTCTTTTTCCCAAACGCTTTTCTCATCCCCAGAGTCGCGCGCTCAGTGTCTGAGACTCGTGCACAGACTTTTTGTCCTACTAAAGTTCGTCTGTGCTGACAAAGTAAACAGATCCTGGGAAATGAGCCAAACTAACCGGCAGTTATCTTGTAGCGCACTGTGGCCAAGAGGGGACAAAATAAAGGCAGACTGCGGAGTGCGCGCTCCCAGCATGGCGCTGAAAACTGAGGAAAGTCGCCTGTATCTGAGCTCAAAGTCGAGAGGAAGCAGGTTCAAAGAGAGGGACAACACAGAGGCGGAGGGATACGGAGCCGGGCATGTCTCTGTGCGGACCTGTGACATGGAGAGACAGTGGTCCCCGTCCCAGGCAGCTGCTGCGCCCCAGGACGACCTCCTGAAGCCGGAGTGCTCCTTTTCTGCCTGCGCCACCATCTCAGAAACCGCCCGGGAGCTGTGCAACGCCGTGTCCGTGTCTCTGGGACTCACCATGGAGTCCAGCGGAGACCCCAGCGACGCAGAGCCGCCTTTACTCCCGTGCACAGCCAGCGAACAGCGAGGCGCCGATTATTTATTCAACGGGCAGCATGCTGTGGCTGACTACAGGTGTCAGGGGAAACCAGTGCTCTACAAAACTTCTGAAAACACAGCTCAAATGCATCACCTCGACTCTTCACGGATCCCCAGCAGCGAGCCAAACTTCTCCGTCTGTGAATCTGGCACTGATTTAACTTGTAAAGACACTCTGGAGAGCACGCTGGCCATCCCGTGTCCATACGCGCCCATCATGCCCGAAAACATGGGACACAGAGCGATAGAGAGATCCTGCAGAGGGTACAAGCTCCCAGGTGAAGCCAGCAGCCGCGGAGGCTTCCACACGGAGGACTATGTCAGAGTCAAGTCTGAGGACATGTGGCTCGGATCCTACAGCTACAGTGACAAGAGTATGTGGGCTCCGAGGCACCGCGCCGTGAGCACGCCGCACGCTGCCGCTGCAAACACGGCTCTGCTGTGCAGCCCGGAGCAGTGGTACTCTGCAGGAGTGCTCAGGACCTACCCCAGCACCAGCTACATGAAGCCCGAGGTGGGAGAGTGGCTGGACGTGGCATATAACGAAACCAGGTAGCACAAAACTAACAGCAGCATTTATTATTGTAATGATTTCAGGTCCCTGCTTCCCACACAGTGTCTCAATATAAATGTGATCTGCAGCTGAAAGGAGAGTTGAGCCTGAATAACAGACAATAACAGACATTGAGTGTTCCCAGCCGCACAGCTCAGTTCCTGTGTGTAAATCACAACTTTATAAGCACACTTTAGGATTGTTTTATTGCACAATGTGCAGAGAATATGTAACAAGGACATTATCATTATACACATGGCACCATAACTTTACTGCTACTCCAAAGCTCGACATATTTAAAACACTGGTTTTATCAAATAATGTGCAAAATACCAACAAAAATGCAGTGCAAATTAAACTATTTGTAAAGATCAGCCCATCAATGCAAAACAGTGAAGAATACAGTATCTTCCTGACTGCACACACAGGTTAAATACAAAGTCATCTTTCCTCTTTTTCCAGACTGGAGTAAACGTGTGTGTCTGATGAAAATGTCTTCAAAAATCTACTCCATAAACTTTGCAGTGATTTCCCTCTATTAAGGCGCCATAAATGTCAACAGCCAAGAAAATAAATCAAACAATAAAATCTCAAGTACCTTGTTAAATCTTTTTCCTTTTTTTATCCGTTTTGCCCTTTTCGAGTTTTTCACCTGCTTGTAACATTTGAACAGTCAAAGAAAAGTGCATCATTAAAATAGCTCATTATTTCCCCTCTGATGACTTTTATGCAATTTCTGTTCAAGTCACTGTCAATAGTTTTATAGCAGCAGGCTTGTTTTGTGGCAGAACACACACACACGAGTGCATTTAAAAGGAAGAAAGAAGTTTAAGAAATTATAAAATATGTTTCAGCAAATATTTCTAAATCTTGCTCTGTATTTTACAAATAAGACATCTGTGATTTTTAATGAATATAAGAACCTTTTTGGAGATAGCGCTTTTTGTACAATGACTTTCAGACCAGAAATAAGTCATTTAGCCATAACCTGTCCCCAAGGCCACGCCCCTCAACTAGGGCACGAAGATTTGGGGGAAAACGATGTTGCATTTTTACACACTATTATTATTATTATTATTATTATTATTATTATTATTATTATTATTATTATTATTATTATTATTATTATCTGATGGGATCTGCACATTTTAAAGTAAGTAAGTAAGTAAGTAATAAGACGGCTTTGAGACTGGATATGTTATATGTTGTAAGTTGTTTGTAGAGAACAATAGCACCAACACAGAGATTTGGATTTAACTGTATTAAATCCTTCTAAGTTCCTCCTCTGCACAATGCTCTTCGCCATCTAACATTTTTTTTCAAGTGATGGTTGATCATCTACTTTTGCAGTGTTAATTCTGTTTTGCATTAAAACATTATGAAAGCTATGAGCGTGCAGCAACTAAAACTGTAAGTAAAGCCTTGTTTTTAGTGGCGGCATATATTTTTGCATTGGCTTAATATTCTGTTGCATTATCCACGTCATTGTGAGTTGTTTACAGTTGTTACGTGGCACAGTGTGTTTCCAACGTGAACCCCACGAACCCAGAAAGACACTGAAAAATCGGGTGTTTCCTCCGGCCCCCTCCACGCAGGTTCACCAAATATTTTGAACATGTCCGTTTAGTGGAGACACTCAGCAGGTCCGTTCATGAAAACCTCAGATGAATTATTTCCATCTGTCTTTCACTAACAAAACAGGCACTATATCCAAAACAAAGTCAGAAAGTGTACATATTCTTCATGCTGTTTTTGGCATAAAATAATAATCCAAAATCTGTAATAATCAAGCCTGTAGGTCTTAAGCTGGTTCACAAGTTATTCACTGGAGAAAACCGTCTTGGCTCCTTGATGCTGGTATCCCCTGTCGCTTCCACTTTAACAAGTATTTATTACTGAAAAAAAAGAAGGCTCCTACACCAGTTTAAGTTTACATGTTTTATTTATAATGTAATATTTTATTTTGCTTCTACTACACAATGTTTAATGCTGTTACATTTGCATGAAATTGAGATAAATTATTTCTAATTGTAAATGATCAGCTTGTGTCTTAGGCCAATCCTCTGTCAGTAAAAGTTTGTGGTTTGGAGCAAAATTTGGAGGAATAAAAATAAATATCCATATATATTTGTTTTTAATGAATGCATAGCCCTGATTTGTTATTATTAACTTTTACAAAACTTTTACAGTTCTCTTAGATGTTGTTAAATAATGAACATATAGTAAGTAAAGAACAGAGTATAGAGTTAAGGATCTCTTAAAATAAGCAAAGACATTATGGAAAATACATCATTTGTGTCGTTCACATCGCGACCTCATGGGGCATTACCTGTTTTCTTGAGTTCCATCTCCTTTGTGCTCTTCACATTTTCCTCCAACCTGCACTCACCAGGAGACCCTCGACAACAGTCTGTGGTCCAAACCATGGACTTTTTAATTTGCTCCTATAATATCTAGATATAGAAACACAAACTGAACACGACTTTTTTTTTAAAGCTGCAGGAGAGTTGGAAATATTCTGTGCCAAAGTAGAGTTTGGAGGTGACCACAATTTCCACTTTTCAAGATTTATCAATGAAGTACAGAAATCATTCATAGCACCATGAAAACAGTTTAAAAGTTACAAATGTATTGGCTGATATGGTTAACATTTCAATTAGTCGTCATTAAGCCTGTCACAATGATTCATTTATCTTATCCTCATGACTAAATGATAGATGGAACAATCTTTTAACAATCCCCCCCCCCCCCCACAAGATCAAACATTACATATTTGTTCGTGTGTATGCGACATACACTTGTTCGTTCAGTCTATGATACAAACTTTTTTAAATAATTGTGCTTCAAGGTTATTCTCAGTGGCGTAAATTAGTTTCAATATTATCGTGTATCGTCTGTCTGGCCTACGTGACATCACTCCTTGATCTAAATGGACTATAGTTCAAATATTTCTTGCACCATTAAGATTCAGGTGTTAATACAATCACTACAGAGAATTAGCAAATGCAAGTTTTAATCCAAGACAAGCTTTTGAACAAGGCTCAACACATCCAGGTGGCAACTGTAGCTGATGCTTATTTGCTCTGGTAAATACACAGGGCTTTATTTTAGATACCATCTTGAGACTTAAAAAAAAAAAAAATTCTCAGCCATTGTGAAGAGAGAATTTCCCCCTGAACCAAAAAGCGCTCTGGCTTTAGTTTTGGCCTCTGTGGCCTTAGCTGTAGATGGGGCTGTATGTTCTGGCTGAGCTCATTCTGTGTATTCATGCGTGACAGTTGTGCAGGATAAAAATGTCTCAGGGAATACACAGTACTGTACATCTGCCTTTGTTTTTGACCTTCAAATACATTTTTACAACTTCCCATTAATTGAATTAGTTATAAAACACATGTTTTAACAAAGTTCTTGTTTACTGCTTACTGCACTTTGATCCACACACAAGTGAGGTGGATGTGTCACCTCCTGGAGTTGTTCTGCTTCAAAAGTTTCTAATTATTATAATTATTATGGTGGTCCTGCAAAATGTCTAACTCAGCAATCACAGAGTTAAATGCATTTTAAAATTGGGTTGGGGGGGGTGCTATTAAGTTGTGCTCCTGCAGAACGAAGCACAGAGAGATGTTTACTTTGTTTGGCTGCAGTGTGAATTCTTCTTCATGTTTATGGAGGGAAACACATTTCAGAGAGAAGTGGATGCACAACTATTGACAGTGGTGATAAACTGTAGCATGTCCCAAAGGTGAGAGCCTAACCCCAACAAATAGCAACGTCATTAGAAGTGAACATATAGAACTTCTGCCACCAACTGTATGACAATAACAAGTTCATTCAAAATGCACAGAGCCAAAGGACCTGAAATACTTGTAAACACACATGGCTCTATTGTTAGGCATATTCCATATTTTAAATATGACATTAAAAACATGACAAATAGGCAGCGCTGCTCTGGGGCAGTCTGAGATGGAGCAGCCACTCTGTGCCTCTCATACTATTATCAATTAAACAACATCACACCATACACACCAGTATATAGGCAGGGCCAGAGAACCTGCCAATGAACACACACTGTGGAAACTGCTTTGCCAACTTTTTAGTGGAAAAACAACTCCAGCAACTTACTGTAGTTCTTCTCTTCTAGTATATTGGTCCTGACTTGTGGCTTTGGACCTGGTTGATGTAAATAGTCCATTGTAAAAGAATGTGAGAGGTTTGCATGTTTGTCAGTAACAGTTTTCCCCACCTCAGGCCCATTGAAATCGAAATGAATACTAAAAATAGTTGGGTTTCTTTTTTTTCAACAATTGTCAAAGTGCCAAAGTTATAAATCAAAATCAGCCCATGCTGCAATCGTTTCACCCTCTGAATAAAACTCTAGTTGTTCGTGTTTGTTAGATTTGAAAATAAGAAGAAGGGTACAACACCCCACTGTTGTACTGGTTATAACAATGATCCTAAAATATCACTATTTTTACTTTCTTGTAAAATCAGGGTCTCCAGGTCATGAGAGTGGATCCTCTTGAATTTTCTGCAAACAAACCTTTCTTGACAAACTGTTGTTTTTTGTGATAAGTTACTCACAGGGAAGCAGCCTCTGTCAGCACTTCTACCTGCAGCTGTGTAGGGCTGCTTCTGTAGGACAGACTCTCTGAATAATGCAGTGCAAAATGTAATGCTTTGAAATGGCAATGGGGCCTGTAACTCACCTATAAACTTTCAAAGACTCACAAAATTTGATAGGGACTTTCCCAAATAGATTTTTCAAGTTGATTAAATTAAAAATATAGAGTTTATAATTTTTAATAATAAAATACATTTCTTTATGTACTGTATTTCTTCTATTTTGTGGTTAATTTTATAGTAATTTCTCTTTTTGTTGAGTACAACCTCAACCAAAACATTTACAGGCTTATTTCTACATTAGATGTATCCAAATCCTGAGACAAAAACATGTAAATACCAAGTCACATACATCTTTGTTACATTATAGATGTATCAACTATCTACAATGATCAACTACAGCATGAAGAATTCACTCAGGGAAAAAGTGAAACAATAAAAACACAAAAATAAATCCCAAGAGGGAATTTCACAGTGATTTTTATAGGAAATGAGCGTACTATCATGGGTTTTTCCATGTCATGGTTGTCTGTCTGTTGCACTAATAAAATCAGCTCAAATGCGGAGACACAGTGAACCAAAACAGAACATATTGTAGTACTGATTGAATTACTGCTGCTCCACTAGTCTTAACAGAGCAGACCTACAGCTGCAGAATAAAATGCTTTGCACAAAGGAACAAATCTTTAGGAGATGAGCTAAATGTGGATTAAAATACTCAACTCTTTAATGAGGTGTAAACTGTAGCGGGAGCTGTACTGGGATTAGACGCTGTTAGACACACAGTACAACCTTATCCAGAGCCAGGGTCTCAGTCGGGAGGACCGTGCTGAAGGATTTACGTGTTTTGCATATTTTCTTTTAGTTAAAACTTTTTCAATTGAGCCACAATATATATTCAGTTCAGTTTATATAGTGCAATAATCTGTTTTCTTTATAAATATGTTTTGGTTTCTTTGCAAGTTATTGAATCAGGTTGGGATCTAGTTAAAAATGCACTGTGCAACTTTTGTGGTGAACAGTCTGCCTCCTTCTTGTTTCCATGGCGATGTTATTGTTTTGCCTAGAATAGTCTGCGGTATGGCGTAATTGTACCTCGATTGAGACAAGCAGGTAATGTGACTAGGCCAAGTTTCAGGGTAGATTTGTGCACATAGTAAGAATGATTTCAGACATAGTTATTAGAAATGTTAAATATTACATCGTGGAACATCAATAACATCTCCATGGAGACAAGCAGAAAAGTGACATAGTACACCTTTATGTTGGTGTCCTAAAATCTTAAAAAAATGAGAATCCAGACAGTAAATCAGTCACCTTCTTTGACCTGTTACTGACCATTCACAATGCGAGTTATTAAAGTCTACCAGCCGTAGCCTGTGTTCTAGTGTAATGCACATGGTAGTATTTTGTCTTCTAATGGCTTGACAAACAGAGCCAGACATCTGTGGAGGTAACATGTCTGAAACACGTCCAATCTGTGTGAGTCCAAGGCTGAAGATGTCCGCACTCCCTTCTCCTCCTCAAATCTTTCCCACAAAATCCCACATTCTCACTCCTTTCCCCACACTTATCCCTCATCCGGAGGTTTCACTATTCCAGGGAGTCTTCAAGTACAGCTCAGCGGTTACAGTTTGGATACTACCGAAGATGTTAAAAAGCAATTACAGACTTTCTATTGGTGTGTAATATGTCATGTTTGGGCTTGTTTTGCCTCATAAAATACATTTAGTTCGGACCATAAAAGAAAGAGAAACTAATGATGAACCATGAAGAACTTTGCAATGGCTTGAGCAGTGTATCGTGCGTGTGTGTAATTGTGATTTTTCTGTGTGATGTTTGGCAGGTTTGAAGGGGGTAGAGAGCACATGTTCCCCATGGAGTTCTTCTTCCCCCCTCAGAGGACCTGCCTGATCTGCTCTGATGAGGCGTCCGGCTGCCACTATGGGGCGCTCACCTGTGGCAGCTGCAAGGTCTTCTTCAAGAGGGCAGCAGAAGGTAAAGATATGTACATACACAAATTGTAACTTGTCTAATTTTGACAATTATTTGACTGGAATTAGTATATGTATTTTTTTTTTTTTAACTGACTAAAGCAATGACAAAAGTCAACAAGGTGGGCAAATTTCATTGTTCAATCAGCAATGTCCATAAACAGCAGCAGTAGACTATTAAAGATAATAGTTAGAATAAAAATACAATAATATAAGAATACTAAGAGCTATAATGCTATAAAGTAGTATGTACAAGAGGGGACTGTGAGCATGAACAGTATGTGGAAAATTTATCTTAAGGGATGTTCCCTTTCAACAGCTTATTCTGTATTAATCCCTTGACACTTGCCGCTGGGGCTCAGTGCTCAGGGACCCATCTTCAGATCTAGAGTTCATCTGGGTGCAATGCCTGTTGAGCATGTTTGGCTGTCATCCAAACACTAAAACTGCATAAAGAGGCAGTTTGTTACACACGTATTGTTTATAACAGGTAAGAGGTAAAAAAAAGGAGCAAGTGCACAGAATGCACAAATGAATCCATGGTAGAGTCTGGCGTCAGTCGGCTGCAATCAAAAATAATTTGCATTGAATTTGCAGCAAATGATAGCAACTCATAACAATTCAGATTCAAATAAGAACACAAATGTAAGCTAAGATAATGCAAACACATGCAAAAAGAGTTTAGCATCATTGAAACTGCTGCAGCTTCAGAAATATGCAAACATAAAGGGTGAAGTTTTAGTATCTTTTGTTTGAACGTTGTAGGGAAACAGAAGTACCTGTGTGCCAGTAAAAATGACTGTACGATCGACAAACTCAGGAGGAAGAACTGTCCCTCGTGTCGCCTAAAGAAGTGTTTTGAAGCTGGGATGACACTGGGAGGTAGGACTTTGAATGTTATATTTATTATGAGTGTTCATTATGCTCCTAATCACATGTCATTTCTCTGTGGGAGTTCCCTCTTTGCTTTGGTAAGTGGCTCAGAGTATATTTAAAGCATACCCACTTGTATATATTCTTGTAATAACCAGTATACAGCACATACACTTTCAACAAGCAGAAAAGTCCTAAAAGTAAAACTATTAATGGTTTCCCCAGACCAAGTACTTTATTCTTTTTGCACTGCACTAGGCTGGCTCTCTTCAATTGGCGCATCATCACAATGGGGGATGTTACTGATAATCAAGCCCCTGACTGAGCTGCCATGCAATTTAGACCTCTCCCATTCACTTCTCCTTACTGTCACCCAGACCTGCTCCATATTAGGCTGTAAAGATTGACATGTAGTGGACTAATTTTAGTCTTGTGTTCAATTTTCACTCTCTTCCATTTTCTCATTCTGTTAACGGTGAAAATTGTACTGGAAGCACAAAGCTGACATGAGACATGTGAATTAAAGCAGGAGACATGCTGGTAATTTTGCCACCAGTCTCTGACAAACCCATGGCGGGAAGATGTGATCTAATGCTGTGATTGTCAGTAAAAGGCACACCTTTCCAGTTGTGGCCAAAAAGAGCCCTTTTCACTTATGTTCTCATCATAGACATGTAATTCACCTGCGGCATTTTACAAGCAAATTTATGCCAATTTGCACATGTAAAAGAAAAAAGTGGGTCTTAATATGCCGTATTCCTTCATACTCGCAAGACCTGAGATATTAATAATGCTCCCACTAGAAATGCATTAAACGTGCAAATAATCGTTCTTAATAAATTTGAAATAGCTCTTCACTGGGAACATCTGTTTGAGATTATTGTACATTATAATTTCCTATCAATCCTCAATTTTACAAGAGGAATTTTAATTACGCTCTTAAATATAGGCTGGTCCTCATTTCACAGAGGAAGCTGGACCTGCAGTCCTCTGATGTGTGTCACTCATTGCTCATTCTACTCTTCTAAGTATGGTCCTGTTTGTCCAAATGACCACCTGGCTCCTGCTGTACGCCTCTAGTACTTTCTATTGGCAGATCAACTGGAGCACAGTATGCAAACGTTATGATTGGAGTGGCAATGGGGCTGCAAATCCTTGACAAACTCAGACTTTAACCCCGGGATCGCGCTTTCCATCATGCCTCCAGAACAAACTGTGCTTCTGAGTCAAATTCTGCACTTTGACACAAATCGGCAGAGATACAGAAAGTTAAATATTTTTTAAGTTTCCTGTATGATTGGCACGGCTGCTAAACTTGTCTCAAAAGCTGGTGAGGAGCTACTAGTGGATAATGTGTGTCTCAGTGACATCTCACGTCTTTGTCCAACTTTTAACAGAATGAGGGAAATGACCACTATTTGGTGTAACATGGCTCCCGTATATTATTTCTGCTGCTAAAATTTCCTCCATTTCCAGGTCTGCAATAGCAGATAGAGCCATGTAATATGTCCTCTGTGCTTTAGACCAGATCAGATGGACCCCAAAAAGAATTTCTTCAGCGCCTCTGCACTGCAGCCGAATACATGCAGTAAATGCTTAGTACATCCAGTGTGGAGCAGGCTAGGTGTGACTGCACCCAGGGGACACTACAGTTACACTACATAAATCTAATAGGAGGCCAGCACTTTCCTCTGAAGAAGGGCAGTATTTACTAAAACATAAACAAACATTAGGCATTTTTAAAGTGCATGTCAATCATGTTAAATATTGAAGCTGGCAGCTGTGAATGTTAGAGAGGGAACACAAACAAAAAATAGTGTACATTCCTCTTAAGGAAAACGTATTGTGCTTGTGTCTGCTATATACCTATAATCTCTGACATCCATTATGATCATTATGTCATAACTTTAAAATGCAGCTTAATAAATGAAATAAGTCCACTGAGTTCTGCATTAGAAAACTGCGGTGCCCAATGAGAGCTGTAAACGTCATCACAACAAGGCGTTGGCCCCTCTGGTGGACAGCTGCACATCACACCAGCGACAGATATGTTTCATTTGTACCAAAATTACTACAGAACGCCCATCACTACAGATCACCAGTGAAAATGGTGATTGATCTGCAATATGGTGTCTTGAAAATATGTGATTATAGATTGCTCAAACTTGCACAAATCATTCCAAAAACAACTTTGGGTGAGTAAATTGTGCACTTTTATTTAAATTGAAATATTGGCACAGACACTGACATATTCATGTGTTTGCTCTGCATGCTACACAACTATTGCCCTTTCCTCCGTGTTCAAATTCATTCTTGGATGTTTGTTTACAGGACTTGTCACATGACAATACAGCCAACTAGCCAAATGCAGGCAATATATTTACATAACACATTCTTCTCACTAGTCATCTTGGCCAGTTGCATGTTATTTATTCAATTAAGTCTTCTATTTTACATAAGTGTACACCTCATCTAATTTACACACCAAATGATGCTTCATATCATAGGAATGTGTTCTATACAGAGCATTGAAGTGTTTGAATAACTAAGTGTTTTCTAATGCCACAGCAGTAAAGTGACCAGAAAGTGAATGTCTAACCCTGGTTATAAATCCACTTAGTCCACAAATGTAGGTGTACAACAAGCTCGCACTCTCCATTATCCACAGTCTGAATCTCTAAATATTACATCAGTCAGTATTAGCGTTAAGTACCTGGTTTTGACAGGTTAATCTTATGACCATTTTAAAGTAATTGCAGGATTTAGAATGAATGGCAAATTAGCCCTGTTCCCTTTGTGTCGATCTGTCAAACACGTCATTTTGTGAAACTGACTTTAAATTGGTGAGCCAATCGTGTAATGACATCTGAAACCTGGACACTGATAGTAAAATGGCTTTTCAAAGCGCACACTTTTCAGCAGAGAGGGGAGCAGAGCATCGACTCTGCATTCATAAGGTGTTTCCTGTCTGTCATCTCTGGTAAATGGTGAATATTTCTATAATATGGTGATTGAGAGATGGTCTTAGTATCATGTTTGTTGCATGCATAGTCAATAGCATCAAGTTTGCCAGTAGCCAAAAACTCAAGTTCGAACATAGTAAAATTAATAGGTGATCCATCTCATTGCTCAGTATGTCGATGAGAATGCTACTGAAGCTACTGATTAAAATGATTTATATTTAAATATGTATCATTTAATTCAAGCCCACCAGAGGATTTGCAGTGCTATCTGTTTGGGCCGTATTTACTAATCTTAATCAAGAAAAAAGGTATGAGGATGACTTAGGTTCATTGTTTGAATGTCTGTGTTTATATTAAGTTCACGTCAGATCCTAAGGTTAGCTCTCCCCCATGTGTTTGCCCTGTTCGCTCTGTAAAGATCAAGAGCCTGCCAGTGTGCGTCAAAGATGAGCAGGGGAGGAAACTTTTAATTAACGATTTGTATGTATCCAAAATGTTTGCTCTGTGATCACCGGTGTTAGACCTCCAAATGATACGTCTTATATAATGTGCTATTTTTCACTGCACTGCTCTGAAAAAACATAGGACAGGTTTAAAACAGAGGGAGTTTTAATGCGATAGTCTCCCACAACAGAAACCACATTATCTTCAACTAACAAACAGCAGGCTCTTACGGTTTGGAAAGGAGTCGTTTTCTGATTATTTTTAAAGGACACAATTTATATGCACATGTTAATAACTTAACTTGATATCAAATGTTATTCAGTTGTTCAGAAATTATAAATATATCTGTGGCCTATTACAATGTATAGGATTGCCCTTGGAATTAAAAGTTGTTTTCATTGCTTAAACCTTACAAAATCAGATATGAGACTAATTAATTCAAGGATGGAAGGAATATATGTGCAAATTTAAAATAAAATAAATAAAGACTTGATGCTTTTCTAACAATAAAAATGTCTTATGGCTTGCTGCCTTGTCAAATTGATTGTAATAGAAAGTGACTTTTTTTTTTTTTCGTTCTGTCACTTGCTTCCATCAAGGCTGTCAGTGTAAAATTACAGGTCTGGCTTAACTTACAGCATCGTCTAAAAAACTGTGTGAAATATGCTTGAGTCACGGTTGTGGGATGTGATGGTGGAAGTGGTGCACTATCTTTATGTCTCATGAGTGTAGCGTACAGTAATTGTTCTCATTTGTTGCATTGCGTCTGGCTGCACGACCCTTGTGTGAGGCAGGCTGTAGTGGAGTTTGTAAGTGCAGGTTGTCATGTGGAGCAGCTGCCTTGGGTCTTTCAGCGTTCGTGAAAGGAAATTCAGAGCTTTGTTATTCCCGATCACTGGAGACTGCTCGCTTTGTTTGTCTTGTTGTCTTATATCCACAAAAGGAATTACAGTTTGTGGTCTATTATTTTGGATCAGTTGAATATTAGTTATAAAAAAAACCCTCTTCCTCATCTATTCTTGAAACGATTGGGCTTTATATTATGATTATATTATGCATAATGTATCTGCAAAGAAAACAAACAAACCTCCTAGTTTTAAGTAGCATTATGCAAAGGATTTTACTGTCATGAATCTATCTACTAAATACCTCTACACAACCAGAATATGTGTTTGTATTATGGTAATAGAAATCAATGTTATGGATGGCCTATTTAGACAGTAATTGTTCAAGCGTCATTAGATAAGACAGACAGATGAGTGTCAAATTACAATGGCTTTGTCGGGTATTTGGCTTTTGTATGACACTATATAACCATGAAACAGCACTGGAATAATCATATTCAAAGGTGATGTTTATGTAGACATTCAGGTTTACCATGCAATATCAAGCTAGTAGATGTAGGCAAGCATATGATTTGTGTAAACCCCAAGCTTAGTTAAACAGAGCTGACTGGAAGGAGCATAACCAATTTATTTAGCACATGACACCATTTTGCACATCACACCATGCTTGGAGTCAGATGATCTTTGGTAGCAATCAGAAGCAAAACGCCCAAAGCAAAGAAAGTCTCAAATGCCACAACAAAAATATAATTAAGCACTCTCTCTATAGCTCGTAAACTGAAGAAGATCGGGCAGCAGAAGAGCACAGAGGACGAGGGTTCAGTCCAGGACGTGGCTGAAACGATCCCCAACATCTCGCCCAAGTCCGACCTGAGCTTCAGTTCTCAAATGGTCTTTGTGAACATCCTGGAGTCCATCGAGCCGGAGGTGGTGAATGCGGGACACGACTGCGGACAGCCCGACTCAGCGGCGTCGCTCCTGACCAGCCTCAACGAGCTCGGAGAAAGGCAGCTGGTCAAAGTGGTGAAGTGGGCCAAAGGGCTGCCAGGTGGGACACTGTGACTTCCCTACATTCAAACTGAGTTCAGAAAAGTCTTAGTAACTTTTGATGTGCGGTGATATTTTCTTTTGTTTCAATCAGAGGCCTTTTAAGAGTTCACTGACATTTCTTTTGTTTGAAATTTTAATAAATCATTTGAGAAGTGTCGCTGGGCTCGGAGACACAATGTGACAGAATACAGTACATACATGAAAGATCAAGAGGTGAAAGCTAATTGAAGTTTTAGAAAAATGCTGTAGAGGACAACTGCAAACTTCAAGCAAAAGGCTACTTGCTTATTTGAAGTTTGTATTAGACCCTGTTTTACATTGGAGCTGTTGAGATAATTGTAGCTTAGGGCTGAAAAAGTGTTTATCGATAATAACCGTTACAGTCCCTCCTCACTGCAGAGCCCTCCTCACAAGCCTGTCGAGTGGTTAGCCACAAAATGAAAGAATCGCAATTTTCTCGAAACCAGATTATGAATTAGATTTTATAACAATTCATGTGTATCTTTATATTGCCTTAAACAGATAACTAAAGTAATTTACTCGTCTACTCCTGAAAGTTCACACTTCATTGAAATTGGCAAAATTTTTGTTTGAGCTGCATTCAAGATAAATTTTGCGAATGAGAATATAGCAAAAACATACAACGACAAGAATGAGTTTCCCATGAGCCCATATGAGCCTGGCATTGTCTTTCCTACAACTTCATCCACACTTCGCACTGGTATTATAAGTATTTCACGGGATAAATAGAGGATTGTCCAACAGTATGATCAACAAAATGATTCTCAGACTGTAGGTAAGCAGGGCCCTCTGCAGTTTCACTATTTGCTTTGTATAGAGACACATCTATTCATGTTTTTGTTCCCTTTTTGGTTTGTTCATTATTTAGAACTACTTCATCCATGGTTTACTTCCATTTTACACCTAGACATTTAGCCGTAGTTTAAGGCTGACATAGTTCAGGTTTAGATCTGGTGATACATGTCATGCACAGAAAAGCCAAACTTTATCTTTCGTGGTGTTATTCTAAAGACTGTGTAGAGTGATTGCTGCCTCCTTTTATACTGATGATGTCTTTGTGTAGGCTTCAGAAACCTGCATGTAGACGACCAGATGACTGTGATCCAACAGTCCTGGATGGGTGTCATGGTATTCGCTTTGGGCTGGAGGTCCTACAAGAACGCTAATGGCCGGATGCTTTACTTCGCTCCTGATCTGATTTTCAATGAGTATGTATCACCAAAATGATTACTATTCAGTTAGCGCCATGATAAGTGGGGTTGTCCGGCAGTACTCCTCCTCCGCTGTACCTCAGACAACACTAGTTTCTGTCTTCCTCCCTGTCTATCAGTCTCTCCGGCTCAAAGAAGTGCCTATAATCTCGTAAATATAAAGTAGCAGTAGCTGGTGCATGCTCATCTAGTTTCCTCCCTTTTGTTCTTTTGTTACTGGGAGATTAAAATGACGAACAATGGACCAGAGCTTTCACAGGCGTGTAGTCCTGGTGAGAGAAAATGATTCAGGTCTCATATTACTCATGACAGACAACAGCACTGGTGGGATTATTAATATTAATGCTCATAGACACTGAATAGAGGCACATTTGTGGATTTTTCAGACAGACCATGTATTGGGCTACAATATACCTGTTGAGATTCCCTCAAAAGTAATAGCAGCATATACAGGAGGGAGACTGGAGACACAGTGGGTTATTTTAGGTCAATTATGGTACTTTATGTTGCAATTTAGTTTTTAGTTTTACATAAAATCTAAACACATACAAACATTATAGTAAATGTATACATGATAAGTGTGGCTTTTCAGATCCCAAGGGCATTCTAGGGAGTGGCCTAACGTCAGATTTTTTTTTACTTACAATATTGCACCTAATTATACCAACAAAATAGTACATAGAGATAAATATTCATAATTCAAATGACTTCATTATTTGATTAAAGGTGACCCTTGGACCACCTCAGTAGGAAAGTGTAGACATGCCCCTGCATCCATTTAAGATTGGCTCGCAAAGTTCAAGGTTTGGGGGAAAATGTGTGCATTACTCCAGTAAAGTGATTACTAATTTAAAATAATTTATAGTTGATAAATTTCTAGAAATTTGTCATAGATAATGTGTTTGTGTCACAGAAATGGACCCGTGATTATAACCAGTGTGGGCACCATGTCTAAGGCTTCATCTATTCATGCTGCATAGCACATTTGGTTGTAATGGATCCAATTGTGCAGCCGGAGCTGATATTTCATTAAAAGGCAGAAAATCCATCAGAAGCCTGAGAGAATCCATTATGATCCAGACACAAGTCTTGGAGGCTCAAAAACCTGCACCAAAAACCCACAAAACTCAAACTCTACCTCCTTGGCTCGCACACACCCGTATTAACTTAATGAAATCAGAAGATACTCTGGATTACTCTGTTGCTTTTTAAATTAGAGACTGTAGCAGGGTTAAGCTGTAGAGTGAATAGTAACTGTGCCACTTGCAGGCATACAGAACTCTCCTTTTATGCGCTGTAGGGTCAGTAAAATAGTGACTTAAATGGATAATAACTTTAATCAAACACTAGAGTTTGGTTGTCGTTCTTCTGTGGCTCTCTGTAATGCCACTGATATTGTATTGTATTACATTGTGTCCATGAGCAAAACCCAGCAGCACATTTATGCAAAGTCTAATCTTTGCTCTTAGAAAGTTTTAAAACTATTTTAAAAAACATTGCATTTCAATAATAATTGAAATGATCCAGTGTGTTCTGCTGTAAAACAACACAATCAAGAAGAACAACTAAAACAGTTTGTTGGATAAAGGATTTGAAAATCCTTTATCCAACAAACGTATTTAAGTAGAGTAATCATCAAAGAATTGGTATTGGGCTAATATTAGACCGCCTTGTACTTGCTGTTATGAAAGATTGTATCAGTGAAATATTAGACTGATTAAAATGTTTCATGATTGTTTATTCCGCTCCGTTATTCTGCTCACCACGTTTTATGTTGGCCTTCAGAAACAGTTTGCTCTAAATGTCCACATGCACAAGTAACCCTTTTTGACTGGACCTAATTTGGGCTCAGCTTGGGGCAGTGTGGGTTTTTGAAAGGAAGGAGGTGACGACCAGACTGTGAGGGAACAATGGTTTCTTTATTTTAAAATGATCTTAGACGACCACATTGTTCAGCCCCATAGCCTGTCAATGAAACAAACAAACACATAAAATTTGGTTAAAATAGTGTAGTTAAAGTTGTCCCATGTAACTTTTCTGATCGGGGGGGGTTCACCATGGATATTGTTGCTTTGGTTGGAGTGTTTCACTAAACCATCTTTTATTGATTCAATTAAAGCCAATTTTCATTGTTAAACATAGTAAATAATAAAATATGTTATAGAGAACATGTATAGTTTTGGGAGTATTTGAAACATTTTGTACATTGTAAACCGTAATATTGGTTTAATAATAGAAACCTGTCCATTGACTTCAAAACTGCAGAACTGAGAGCCACCACCTCTCAGCATTTCACTGTAGCAAGCAGCAGATTTACATTTATTTCTTCTCTCAGAGAAGTGTATTGCCATAGTATGGAACATTTAGAAATCTATCTCCATGGAGACAAGCAGGAGGGAGACCCTCCTCAAGGGAATTTACATAGTGCACTTTACGTAGTACACAGTCAGCTAACTATTGTGGCTCCAGCTTTAAGCCCTGGCTTTAGATAATCAGAGATCCTTCAAGCACGGGTTCACACATATGGTTTGTATTTGCATAGCTAAGATTCAAAGCACCAGGAAGCAGAGGCTACTGTGTACGTGCACTCTGAAAGAGTGATTTTAGAATGAATTATAGATGCATCACAATGCTGTATCATGGCGTATCTACTCTTCTTTATCTTAAACACATGTTTCAAGTCTAATTGGGCCTGTCTCAATACAAGGTTTCTCTTTTCATGTTTGCTTCCACAGAAGATAAATACATTGCAGTCTTATGATTGATTCATGATGAAGAAACAATGATGTTGGTTTTTCAGTGAGACAGATTAGATCTGGTGACTGTTCTTGTGGATATTGAAACGTCTGATAGTGTTGAGCCAGTACTAAACAGGGAAACACAGTTATTATTATGAACTGTTGTTTGAAAGAGTGATCTTGAGCCTTGTCTGAGTGCACACGGCATCACAGAGCAAAACACAGTCCACATTACACTATAATGATATGAATGTGACCTGTGCTCTTTACTTTGATGGCAGCATTAAAGAATAAACGTGTGTCCGCTGTGTGATTTGAACGTCCTCGCCCTTTAGCTCTCGTCTTGACCTTTGGCGTCTCTGCAGACACCGGATGCACATCTCCAGTATGTACGAGCACTGCATCCGCATGAGGCACATGTCCCAGGAGTTTGTGCTGCTGCAGATCACTCAGGAAGAGTTTCTGTGCATGAAGGCCCTGCTCCTCTTCAGCATCAGTGAGTTCACCTACTCTCCATGGATATTAAACTAGTACAGTACAAACTTAGGCAAACTTATAAATGTGTAAACATAATACTGACTCTGTGTCCCTTGTGTGTCCAGTTCCTGTGGAGGGTTTGAAGAGTCAGAAATACTTTGATGAACTGCGTCTCACCTACATCAATGAACTTGACCGAGTCATTAACTATCAAATGTCCAACAACTGTTCTCAGCGCTTTTACCAGCTTACACGCCTCCTCGACTCCCTGCAGATGGTAAGAGACACTGAGAGACTTTTCTTCAATAAGCCCAAAGGTTAAAGTTTAAAGTAAGATTACAAATATCACTTCAATATACAGAAATGCATTTTATAGGAGGATTAGGAGATGGCTTAAGGTCAGTGTGAGCACCTTAAAGGATAATCCTGCTTTAATTGATGAGGTCATCAGGGAAAAGTTATTTAATAAAGTTTACATCTACAGTGTTACTATTAGAATGTGGCATATAAAAGAAAATAGCTGCGGAATCCAGTTTAATACAACAAATTGTGATAAGTAACAACAGATGAGGCTATGCTTCCTTTATGGAGATTATGTGTGCAGATTTGAGACATCCTGCACGTCATAATATCATCTGTAATGTGGTACATCAGAGACCTTTTCCATTCAAGCTTACATTCACTGTTGCGTTTCAGACGGTGAAGAAGCTGCACCAGTTCACCTTTGACCTTTTCGTCCAGGCTCAGTCGCTGCCCACAAAGGTCAGCTTCCCTGAGATGATTGGTGAAATCATCTCCGTACATGTACCAAAGATCTTGGCAGGTTTGGCCAAACCGATCTTATTTCATGAGTAGAGGAGCGCTGCTATCATCTGAAGTGACTCATCCTTCGTAAACTTTAATGATGGCTTTGTACTGTTTGCTACATCTTCAATCTAATCGCTTTGAGTGTTGTTTTGCAATTATTCCAGTGCTCTTTTCCATTTTTCCATAATTGAGATGGTTTGTTTAAGCTTTTATCTGAAGTGCTGCGAGGCCTCACCTGCTCCCACTGAAGCTGGAGACACACTTGACGGTGCACAGTCACCTGCCCACCGTGAGCAGGGTTAAACACATGGCTGCCATTTACAACACATTTGTCAAATCACAACATCATCTTTTTTAAATATTAAGGACAGGCCAGAACAATTCAGACATAGATCTGCATTATAGGTTTGATATAATTGCTACCTTCTGGTGCTCTTTTGAGGCAACATTTAACAACAATGCATCATGTATTTGCCTCGTTGCCACTTCAAATATTTGATTGTTTTTAGTCCTGCTTATATCCACGCTTGGACTTGAGAAGCATCTAACGGCTTCTCTTTTGAGTCATATCACATACACTCTGAACTGTAAATAACTGTGTTGTCAGTAGTGGATCTTATAAATACCTTTTTACATTAATTTGTATTGTACATATATGTCCTATTACTTTTACTTAGGATATAAGCTACACATAGGCTTCTTGTAATGTTTGCTCTTATTCATTCTTAAATCACTATTAAGTGTTGGGAACAATCACAACATTAACCACAGTGGAGGCAGCATTTACAACTTTTCACATTTTATCAGCGATCAACATGTGATAAATGGAAGTGGGTGGAGCCTTGTAGCAGCCATACAACTAAAACCTCACATTGTGTCTTCTGACTTGGTTTATTCTGTTATATTCAATGTAATTGACTGGTATTTGTGCTAAGCCATGTATAATTGTAATCAGGATTTAAAATATGGCTCTTAGATCAAGTGCTTCATCTTCAACACGATTTGCCTTTAAAGTTCTCCCTGTTGGACTGAGCCAGAGACACATGCTTACTAATCCAAACAACACACATATTGCACTGGCATATGTGAAGAATTACTGTAGTTTACACAAATCAAGCATAACATTATAACCACTGCCCTCTCTGATTGTATTTAGAGCGAGACACTACAGGCATCGGTCCAATCTTCACCTAAAGAAGTGTCATTATTTCATTGAGTCAACTTGGATCCACAGATAAACAGGACATTGTAACTTCAGAGGTCGTTTTTTTAAAATATGTTTTTTCACCTCTCAAAGATGGACCTGCATTGACCAAACTCCAATTTTGAACTTATCAAAATTTTGACAGAGCATGCAAAAGGATTTGTTGGTATTTAATTCTAAGCTTGATTTATTAGATATAACTCTAAAAATTGAAAGTTGAATTTTTACTCTAATGCTTAATAAGATGATGATTGTCATCAACATGAAGCTACAAATTAAAATCAGACTAATTAATGTATTCAGTCACATGCAAAATGTTGCTATTTTTACACATAAAATATATTTTTTATATATAAAAAGATTACATTAAAGTAAGCTTTAAAAGAGGTTTAAATTGATATGTCTAAGTTTAAGATTTTTCCTGTTCACCTGCAGTATCTCGCCTTAAATCAACACAAACTCTACAGCAGTTAAAATTGCTCTAATGCAAATTATTGTGATATTTTATTATAGCAAAAAATACAGGATAATTCAGTTTGTGCCATTTTGCCACGACCAATAACAGGCGAGTGACCATAATGTTATGCTTCATGCAGTTAAGCTCACTCTGTGTATGATTTAGGTGCTGATGTTCAGTTAGTTTTAAAGCTACAAAATATAAGGCAACTCAAATAAACATTTAGTGTTGTACATGATCTTATTGTGATTTCTGGTGATTTTTGTAAAGCTGTAACACTTTTAGACCAGGGATGAACATTTTTTTTGGTCCGGTGCCTTGAATTGTATATTTTGTTTGTTTTTGCATTTGTCGTTCCGATGGTTCAACTTGAGAAATTCAAAGCTTTGGGCGTGACCTGTTTAGACAAAGCATGAATTGAGGAGGGCCATACAAGTCACGGCTCGATTAGCCCGAGCGGTGTTGATGGAGTCATGGGTTTGGGAGGGAAAAGAGAGAGAGGCGCTTTGAGGAGGGATGCGGTGCGTTTTGGCTGCCAAGGGACTTAGATTAGGGCAGCCCCTACGTGCCAACGGGACACGTCCTGCCAACTCCAGACTGGACCAACTTCAGTGTAAAACGTCTTGAATGAAGCAGCCAAAAGTGAATAAATCTGAGGAATGCCTCACAGATACCAACAAAAATGGACAAATCTTTTGGGTTTCATTTAAAATTGTAATACTTATTTATTTAATCAGGAAGACATTTGAAGAAAGGTTAACTTGAGGCATGTGCATGCAAACAAACCACAGGACTGTCTTTTGTACATTACCAAAAAATAAGAAAACAACAAAAATCTGCAGCTTGTTTAGCATCATACTTTGATGTTTCTATCTCCTCGTAACAAAGCCAAGCTCGTAGTTGCATGTATTGTGCTTGTTTTAACTCTGTACTGATAACTCTGCATGGACACCATTTTTACTCTTTACACAGGACATGCGTAATAATATCACCTGATGGATATCATTTTTATGAGGCAGATGTTTTGTGGGAGATTGTTCAGGACAGTGGTTCTCAAACTGTGGTCCACGTACAGCTGGTCTTACACAACAATGTAAACTACTCTGGACAGTTCTTAACTATTACTGTGTTCATATCAGTTTGAAGTCATGTTTAGTGTTTATGTGTTTTACTGTACACATAGGGGTTTATGCATTCAGCCTTCAGTGCTTTTTGGACCTGTACTTGTACGTTTTAAGTGAAAGTAAAAAATGTGAGGTATACTTATGGTAAAACACCTCTGTTTGAGAACCACTGATCCAGGTCAACAGATACTTACCACTGTACAATCACAAGCTACAGTCATTGTCCATGAACGTACAGAAAAAAATTTAAATCAGTCAACACATCAAACAGATGCAATGTTTAATGTGAAAACCATTGTAAAAATATCAAATGCCTTTGCCTTTTTGCATTCCCTAATTGCACTATAAATCGCTGTTCTACTTTTAAATGACTGCTTTTTGATGCTGTTGTATCTTTACGCGTTGCACTGGGAGACCATTTGGACACATGTCCAGCTGCCCTTTGTGCCCAGTGAACTGCATATCTGCTGCCATATAGCTGTATAGATTGATCAGTGTCTATTTTGATGTCCTAACTTGACTTTCAAAGACATTTCTTGTATGATTTATAACTTTGTGAATTGTGTCTTTTACAATGTTTTTTTCCAGAAGTTGTAAAAGCTGCATCATCTTTTAAACACAATTAAAATGAACTTCTTAAATCTGAGTTTGATTTGTACACAAATTCTTGATAAACTGTACAAATTATGACTGAAACTATGAGTGAATATTACCCGTGTCAAAATATGGGAATATCTTGTGATCCCATAATTGTCAGTTGCAAAAAGCCACCCATAATTTACATCAATTGAAAACACTACTAACATTTAGATTTAGGTAGTTTCCGTTTTTATTTTTAAGATCACTCGACACTTGGGATGTGCCATTAGGAACACAAATTTCATTGTTCCTGCGTAGCCTCTCCTTAGTCTTGTGCTTCTTGCATGTTAATTCACCAAGGGTCAAAATCATATGAACTGGCCCCAAATCTGGAAGGAAATTCCACTGTTTAGTATGAACCATTGTAACTGCACATCCTGGTTATAAAGTAAAATCATCACGAGTCAAAAGGAACCAGCGTGTAATTATACATTTGGGATTCACCATTCCTAGAAAATATTTGGTAATAATCATAAGCCTATATCAAGTATGAACAGAAAGGGTAACTGGAGTTTTTTTGGGGGAAAATAACTTTTTGTATGTAGGTGTTCTGTATGTGATGGTTATTAGTTTATCAGAAAATGTACTGGATGAACAGGCATGGCATTAAATGGGGCATATTATGTAAAATCTACTTTATGAGCTTTTAATAACAACAACAATAATAATCATAATAATAGTAATAATAATATTGGCCTGCTTTTGAGGTTTGAGTGTTCTGAAAATGTCTGTTTCCAGTGACCTGCCCCTACCTCTGCCCACTGTCTTGTACCTGCTTTTGAAAAAGAAATAAAAACACAAATCCAAACAATCCACTGGTTGCTACAGTGAAATGCCATTATGAAGAGTTCTGCAAATTTGAACAGGAAACCTATGGTTCTGTTTCTATTTTTAATCCACAATGTGCAAAGTGTAAAATAATTACTTATGTATGTTATAGTTTAATTCTACATACTCCAGAACATATTTTTACCATGCTGTAGTAGTCATGTTGAGTGTTGCCTGGTACAGCCTTAAGTTACTGATAGTGATTCTGGCTAAAATAAGACAATGGATGGACACAAATAAAAGAAGTTGACCGATCGAGCGATATAGACTGTTCACTTTTACAGCAGGGAGAAGCTTGTGGACTGATGTCTGACTGTCATTGAAAGCATTTAGGACAGTGGAGATAGACTGCCATTTCCCGAAGCCACCTGTATTAATCCAGTCTGAAAAAAAAATATGACAATGTTTCCACGACAACTAATCGAAATGTTTTATTAGTCGCCATAGAAACCATCACACATCACAGAAAGACAATGTTTAAAGCAGTGATGGCTCTAAAATATTCACTCCTGCATACATAACAAGTGATACATCTGCATAATGTCTGATCACAGATACATTTACACACACTGGTAGTGTTAAAACTAGCTGTCACGAGGAATACAAGCAACATGAGCCTGTCACATTCATGTATTTATTTTGGACATTCACAAATAAGTAAAATACATACAGTAGTTCACTACAGTAACACTGTAAAACACTGGAGTGCCTTTGTAAAACTAAACAGTCTTTGACCTACTTTTTAAGGCTTTGAGTGTCAGGTAAAATTGCCTTAAAATGTCTAATGCAGGGACAGAGTCACTAGTACCGGCCCAAAGCGAATGTAAAGTGACTGGAATTATAACACAGAATGAACCGGTGACTCCTAATCACAGCAACACCAGTCAAAATCATTCAGTTATCCTCATAAGCACTAGAAACCACATGATTCTGTCTAAAATACTGTCACATTTGTAAAGGCTTCTAGGATTGTGTTATAATTTAGAATTATAATGTAGTATACTGTTCAGAACTATAATCTACTATTTCAAATGTTCAATTCAAATAGTAATTTATATTGCATAGAGACACTACTGAAATCAGTACCAGCTACAGTAAATATGGGCTTTTCAATTGACAAAAATGTTGACACCTTCAATAATTCATAGGAATAAATTGTAATAATTTATACTGTGAGGATCATGACCAAATACTGAGATGGACAATAAGAAAGATGAATAAATATGATTTTTCAAACACATTCATTGTAATTAAAACAAAGCAGTGAACTTCTCTAAACCCGTAGATCCAAGCTTTTCTCTGAGGCACTTTAGTGTGGAGAAGCCCTTCTGCATCATGTGCACTTCTGGTACAAGCAGAGGGCGCCATGCTGAGTTCTACGAAAACAACCAAAACACTGGTTAGCAAAAAGTGCAAATACAAAATGTATAGATTTTTATTACCAGACTCACATCTGTCCTAGCTGAGGGCTTTTGAGGAAATGCTTAGCTGAAAAAGAAGAAGTAATTAATGCATTCAAATAGGGATAACAAACTGGGGGATTATGTGATGGTATGTTAGAAAGACATACCTTCCACCTTGTTTGGAGGCATTCTCAAAAAACTTTGCTTTAGAGGCAACACTGCAAGTACAAGACAAAGAGCTCACATTTGTCAAAGCTTAAAACCAGGAACTGTGCATTAAATACTTCAAATTATAAAATCAGTAATGGCTACACATCACACACAACTGACAGCTCCACCATGACTCATCTCACTTTGACATACATCAGATCATCCATCATCGTGGTTAATGTCATTAGTTACACTTACACCTTTCTCCACAGAGCTGCCACAGTACCTATTCCTCCAGATCACAAGAAGTCTATTATCTTTTGGGAAAAAAAACATGCCGTTTTGGGGGATAACAAGATAATTAACCCATTATCACCTGTAAAAAGTGTCATAATTGGTCCACAGATGGCAGCTCTTCAGATAACATTACTTCTAAAGTACCAGCAGCCTCTGTGAAAATGGATCATATTAACTTGTTTTATGATAAATGCTGTACTATTGCCCTGCTGTCATCCACGTGATGGTTTGCAGTGATCTGATTATGTCCACCTTCATTACACTGTGGTTTTTTAGAGTACAGTACAGTAAGGCACAATTGCGATGGAATTTGTTGGAGCTCATTTAAATGTCTTGATCTATACAATGAGGAGATGGAGGAATGCTTTTCACTTTTTAAACCTGTGTCATTTGCATCTGACTGAGAGATTTACCAAAGGGGCTTTTGTGAGACTGAGGAGGACTTACTAGGATGTGGCGGTGGGCTCGGAGTGGCCGGGGACTGGACTCTTTTGTGGAGCGGGGAGTCGGTTCGGGGGCTCGGGAGGGCGCACTGGTGGTCTACAGATGGCGGGCTTTTCTGTCGATCGAAGCCCCTCTGCAAAACACAGCCATGAAGATGATGTAGGGCTTGACAATATGACACATTGATCAATTTTTTTGTCTTATTAAAAACTAATACAAACGGCTTTCAATATACATTTTCTGAACATAAACAATACAGACTCTGTGAGAGCCTCATGCACATGACTTACTAGTTGGATATACCTAAAATCTAACCGGCCCACCCCACACAAAGAGACTGAGGCAGTGCCATTGGGGATACATCAATTTTGTGTAAAGAAATTGTATAAAATATATTTATTCTACAAAAATGTAATTATTAAAATTCTTAATATTTATATATATATTTTTCCCTAAGATAATAATAATTAAATTCTCAAAGACAAAGACTTGGGCAGGTCCTAGGCCCCAACTGCAGTAATGATGTTAATCTTGAAAATGATGCATCTCTTTACGCATCTCTTTATATCAGTATGTGAAATACTAAAACATGTAACTTTGCAGTGACAGACATTAGTGAAGAGATGCAATGCAACCGCACCTTTAGGAGGTCGTCTGTTTTGGAAAGATGGGGTTCGGTTTACGATGATTGGGATCTCTCCATTTGAGAGGGAAGAGGAGTCAGAGGAGTCTGGGGAGCGGTCCTGGCGGTTTGGGGGGACAGGTTTGGGCATCAGAGGTATCCGTGGAGGAGGGTCTCTGGGAGGGAGAGGTTTGGTCCGCTGTGGGGGAGTGGGGCTTAGGACAGAGCCATGTTTCTGACCATCTGCCACAGAGCAACAACACAATTAATGTGAAAGGGACAGTCCATTTGCAAAACAAGTAAAAAGTGAAAAAATTAGATGGTTAAAATGTTACTCAGTGGGGCTTCTCAGGCATACCATTTTAACAAAAAGTCAAATTTTACATAGTTATCACAAAGTCAAATCAGAGTTTTCATGCTATTAGCAATATTTATTTTTGACTATTAAAGACAAACAATAGAACGCCACTAACAATGACATAGCAAAAATGCTCAAATGAGAACAAATGAACAAAAAGATTTATTTTTTAACTTGATGGTTTAAAAGCATCATAAGAGACAAAAAATTACAGATTAAAGATATTGAAGTACAAATGACATGAATGATGGAGACATAGACTAGCAAATAATGAGAGTTAAAGGGAAATGTTAGCCTTCACTTAGGATAATGATGATGGTGAGAAGGTGCTGGTGGCAGTGGGACTACAGAGGAGGATAATTACTCTCTGAATGAAAGTGCTCTGGACTTAGAGCTGTGTGGACGCGCGCCGGCCGCTTGGAGATTGTGATTGGCTGTCGCGTTCGGGGAGTGATTCGAGGAGGAGGAACAGGTCGGGCACTGTTGTCCTCCGGAAGACTGCAGAAGATCTGAAAATGGAGCAGCAGTGGTTAAGCCGTGGTGTCTGACCAAATACAGCATTATGGTCATGGCGAGTCAATTCACATCGAGCCATTAAATGAATGGAACTGAAATGGAATAAATTACAAAATGCAACTGGATTGGAGTGTAGTGGTTAGAGGGGGGCAGGTTATCTAAATATTTATAACATTCTGAACATGGTTTTGAAAATATGAAAAAATGTGAATGTTAGGCATATCATTTTAGAGGTGATTAATGAAATGAACATATGCACATAGATGTATCATGTAAATTTCTGGATGAGGATATTATGTGATATTTCTGCACTTGGGTAATTTTACAGTCATTTCAGGTTTGTTTAAAACTCAACAAATTCATTGAAAGACATGTTCATTCACATTTCTGTTGGACTGGCATAATATTATCGAAATATTGTTACCGTGATAATCTAGTGGTGGAAATTTCTGTTCAAATGATCGATTCAACTTTGGGAACTAGATTTGAATCAAACACAAGCACAGTGCCACATAAAGTAAAATGACAAAAATTGCTATTGAACCCTGTGTAGTGATTTTAGTTGTGAAACTGTGTGCCATAAAGTTTGCTTTGGAATAAAACATTACTTCAATACCTTATATGACAATGTATGTAATTCTACCTTTTTGTATTCTTCAATGAGGATCTCTACAACAATATTCTGAAACTTGATGTCCAACATGGCGGCAACAGTCTCCTCCTGTGCCCTCATGAGAGTGGGCCCAAATATCACCGCCATGTTGGAAGGGGTCATCCGGTTGTCATTACTATGGCCACATACGCTGGTAACAAACAAAAACAGGAGAGCCAAATGTAACCAAACACAATTCTCATGACCAGTCAGATATTAACAAAAACAAGAAAGGGAACAATCCAATAATGTCTGGTCCAAAAATGTGACAGTAAAAAAGTTACTGGCAGCGCTTACTTGACCAAATGTTTAATCAGCATCTCCAGCATCTCTCGATTTTTTTCTGGTAGTTTGTAGACAAGGGTATGGATTTCACTGAGTCGAAAGTCCAAATTGTCAGACTCTGGGAGGAAAAAGACAAAAAAAAAAAGACATAAAAAGGACAGTCAAAAATGGCGACATTAAAATTGTAATCTGGCCTTAAGGTGGATATAAAAATCTCTCTGAAATCTCGAATGCAAAACAGGTGGCCACTGAACACTTCCTCTGATTAGTAAAAACACCTGGCATCTGGGTAGTTGTAAAACAGATATTTGAGCTTGTTTTGTAGAGACATATTAACACAAAGTAAAATGATGAAATGGAAAGATGAGAAGAAGTCATAACCATTATATAACTTAACTGCCAGCTGGTGGCTTCGCATAACAAAATTATTAAGTTAAAAATTACAAAAGAAGCAACATACTCCTAACTGCAATGTACAGGACTGACTTATAAAAAACAATTCTAACCCATGATTATTTTTAGTCATTTCCATTCACATTTAAATATACAAAAGCTGCGAAAAAACAATCTGATTTGGTGACTGATAGGTACAAATTCTCCAACCGTTTTATCATTACTAGTAAAACTAACTTTTTGATAAAACCCTGCAGCTATTTGTTGAAAATAAATATTACTTTTAATAAGGTTGTCATCATCTGAAATTCAATAACTGCTCTCCCTAACCAGGTTTCAGATAATGCCACTGTATTAGGTTGTGTTTGACTAACCACAATTCACAGATGATTGAAATCTTAATGTCGCCTGATATCTCTAATAATAGAATAAACAAGTCCAAATCCATTTATATTCTAATAAAGGCACCTGATTAAAAGATGGGTTCGCTGCTGGCAAATAAAGGGTATATGAGTTGATGGTTTCCTTAGTAACTGGATGAGTGACAATTGGTGTGATTTAATGCAAGATATAAAACAGAAACATATAATTTAATCAGTTTTTTTACTATAAATATATATATATATATATATATATATATATATATATATATATATATATATATATACCACACTAGCTTTGTGATCTTATTAAATCGACAATGCAATCCTCTACAGCTGGACTATTTATTCACAACCATTTCCAGGAAACTTAAGTCACTGATTGTTTAGCTCTGACATCCTGAAAGAATAAGGTTGACGCTATTAAAAGTATTGTATTTTACAGTAATGCAGGCTATAAAAGTAAAAAGGGAGTCACATTTCCCCTTGCTTTTAGACTGATGAACTGCTGAACCGGCACTATCCTCTCTGCCATGCTGTCGTCTGGATTTATGAGATGGTAAATTTATTCTTCAGTTTGCGTAAGAATACTTATTGACAGGTCATGATTTGGGAAAACTTACTTGCAGCAGACATGAGATCCCTGTGAAGACTGTAGGTCATCAAGGGTTCAGACAGACTCCTGTGCAGAAACACAGACACTTGTAAATTGTAGTTACCACCAGGCAAGTTCAAGTTACCACTTCAAGCCAAGACAAAAGGCAGCAGTAAGTCTGTTAAATGCTACAAAAGCAATTTTAGCAAACCCATGTAAACATATACTTTGGAAAATGTTGTGGTTGGCAACACAGATACAAAGACACATTTAATATTGGGGTAAACACATTTCATTGTAAGTCAAATTATATTATATTATAGGATACATGGGCTCATAGAGTTGGACAGAATTATGCATTGATGTAACCAAACTATACTGTGACGATAATAGCCAAACTCTAACCAAATGTAATAAATAAAAAGGAAAAATTGTCAGAAAATTCAGTTTTAAAAAGAAAGTCAGTGTCATTGTATGCAGGTAACAAAGGGCAGGCCCACCTTAGATAAAACTTTAATGCACTTGTTATAGTTTTATCATCCCAGTCTGTGCCCTGCAGGTCCACATCTCCAGGGTTTATTGGACCTACAAAGAGCCAAAGCAAAGACAACTTATACATTTATTATCACTTACTTTTTTCAGTCTTTGTTATTATATCGTAATGTGCAAGTTACTGTGTCCAAAATCTATTTTGATACTAAGGAATAGATTCAAAACTCAATACAGATACAACACAGATAATAAAAAACACTCTTTCTTTAGACAATAGAATGTGATTTTCATCATTAAATAATATTTATTTCATTTATATTACCCTGTGTAATCCCTCAGTTGTGGGCGTATACAAGTCTATGTGGACTTCAGTCCAAAAAGGTTCATTTCTGTCCTGTGAATGTGACTTTTTTAGCATCCATACCTGCTCAAATGAGTATCTAGTTACAATACTAGTCTTAGGATCAAGATGATTATTTTGACAACACTATTTGTGGATCCATAATGTCTCATTCTAATACTACATTTTATTTTTTTCATGGTGGTGGCAAGTGTACTGCTGTACTGTCATTTTACTCATGTGCTAACATTTACGAAACACAACCACTTTTTTGTAGTCCAATTAAATTGGATACAACCAAATACATTTGAATAGGTTTTGTCCATAGTGAGTCAGCTCTAACAAAACACAACCAACTAAACCTGTTGTACCAGGTCAGATAATCAGGCAGCAGCCAATCACTGCACAGACAAGAGCATGGACCGAGGGAAAACACGTTTTAAGGGCTTAGGGCCTTACCAAAGAAGGCATTTAAAAGCTTCTGCACTTGGATGTTACTGCCAACTGTTCGGTAAACTCCTTCTTGCGTGACTGCTGTGGAGAGACAAAGAGGAGGAGGTTTTGAAATGAAGGGCGGGAGGTTGGAGGAAGACAGTGGAAATATACAGCACCGTTTACTTCATAGACTGGTGAGGACATACAGATGTGGTTTACAGATTACAGAACTACATCCAAAAGTGACAAGGCCCAATCAATATGCAGCGAGTGTGGCACTTTTCATTTTATTTAACTCAATAGTAGATGTTTGAAGAAAATTACAATGAACATTATCAAAACATATTGTACTAAGCAAAATGTGAATAGTTGAGTTCAGAAAATAATTTTAAAGTATGTTCGAGCCTCTTCAAAGGGCACGTCAACTCAAAGCAGTGAGTGCAGCCTGCGACTCAACTACGCCCCCTAAAGAAATACTCGCATGTTTACAAAAATCAAATACAAACACTAACCATTAGATTCTATGTAGTTGATGCATCTTCGCACAAACTTAAATCCAGTTTCATTCAATTCCACTGCAAAAGAAGATATGCTACAAATTAGTTCACACACATCGATATCCAACAAAAAGCACAGATTGTATTTGCATAGACAACTTTTGTGCAGGAGTAGTAGCTTACTTTCAGCTTGTTTCTGAATTGGGGAATGGTAGATCTGAAATGAAAAATGTAAAAATACAGTGAAACAGCTGTAAAAGCACTACCCCAGCTGGTCTTATGTAAGTAATGACATGAAATGATGCGTTTCTGAAATGCAAAGAGAGACTGAGAAAATCTTTCAACAGCCTAAAGTGATGGCTGGAAAAGTCATTGACCAGATACACACTTGCATTTGTCTTTTCATTTGGTGCCTAACTTATTAACAGATTATTGACAGATTAAGATGTTACAGCAACTTTGGTTAATCATTAGCAGCCAGTGCCTTAAGACGCTTCTGTTCAGATCATGCCAGATGTCTCAAATATATGATTAACCAAAGTAAACATAGTTTGGCAGTGATCCTGGTCATATTTTAACATGATGTGCTAGGAGAACTTGCAGATATACTGAAGCTTAAGAGTGAATAAGGAAGTAATGCAGGAAGTGGTTATTTAAAAGTGTGGCCTCTGCGTATTTCACATCCCCTGGACGAAGGCAAGCCATATCTATTCTTTCCATCACTGACAGAGCCGCAGCTACCTCTTACTATGCTGTGCCACCTTTGTTAGACACACAAACAGAAAAGGACAATGATCATAGAGTATTTTTATAGAAGATTGTAGTTAAAGAAATGTCTCTAGGGATACAATTTAATATGCTCTTAATAAAGAATAGAACACTGGAAAATCTGCCTTTATAGAATTCAGTACATCATCCAAAAAAATGATCCCTTAATAACTTAAAAGAAGTCATTCTAAAAAATTATGGTTTATAAAATATAGCCATGATAATTAAATGTATAGGAGTGTCCATTGCTTTGGTTGATTGCATTACGCAGGTGTTTTTACTCACAGGTTCTTTTCCATCCATGGCCTCCATCCACAGCTTCCTCTCAGCCTCTGAAGGAGCTTGGAAAGTGACAGGAGCATTTCTATGTGAACAGTAACACACACAGGTTAGCATTCAGGTATAGCATATCTCAAAAAATAAAAATGAACAGACAAGATGAACAGGGATAAATGTTACAGGAGGTATTAAGTTAAGTCAATTTGTATGTTTCATAGGCCATATTTTATGAATAGTAAAACAGTTAAAACCCAGTTTGTGCCATCTGCAGATCTATTTCATTCTATTGACTTTATTGTCTGATATGGTCCAATATTTGTATGAATATAAAAAATATAATTTTTTACAGCATTTGTGGGCAAGAGAGGTCTGCAGTGAGGAAAAGAAAAAGGAAATAAACATTTAATTTTGGTATTACAAAATTAAAATATACTTTTAGTGCTTTTACAAACCAGAGCAATTATAATTCGAGTGTAAAACTGTTAAAAAATAGTTTTATTTGACATTCCCAAGTTGGGTTCATCATCCAGCTAATCCCTCATTATGTTGCCGGGTTCACACCAGCAGCAAATTAGTAGCTCATTCAGAGACATTTTCAAGCACTTAATGCATAATTCAGGCACCTCTGAAAGCTTTAAAAGACCCCATCAACATTCAAGCATTTTCAAAGATTTCAAGAAACTGCCCCTAAATATGACATGGCCGCCTGTGGCTTTAGTGTCTTTTGGGGAAAAATCACTTTGTACCAAACAGTCTACTTATAAAATCATGAAGTTATTGTGTTCATTGTTCTGAATTTAGATATGTGCCATCTGTTTGTAGCGCTTTGCCAGTGCTCAGGGATTGTTTGGGCTACAGTCCATTTAGCCCTCACATCGTGTCCTTGTAAACCACCTGTTCACCTCGCCATTACAACCTGCTTATCCTACAAGGCCTAAGTGACTATACGTTCTCCAATCTCACAGTCACACTCACCTCTCCACTGCCTCCACGTCAAAGCAAAAACGCTTGTCTATGGAGTCTGACTTTCGTCGAAAGCAAGACTTCAATGTGAGGTGTGTGTTTGGCTGTAAAATAAAACCGACAAGGACAGTAGTATTATGAATTAATGTACAAGAACACGGGTATAGGTATAGTGTGCTAGTTTGTTCATATACAATATTGGTACCTGTTTGACTGTAGCCTTTTGGTCACAGGAAATCATAGATAATTGTCGCCTCTCCTTGTGATACTTGCAGTAGTATTTTACCCATGTGACACCCAAAGCCCCTTAAAAAAAATAAAAATAAAAATAAAAATAAATAAATAATATATATATATATATATATATATATATATATATATATATTATATATATATATATATATATATATATATATATATATATATATATATATATATATATATATATATATATATATATATATATATATATATATATATATATATATATATATATATATATATATATATATATATATATATATATATATATATATATATATATATATATATATATATATATATATATATATATATATATATATATACATTTATACAAAAAATACAGTTTGGTTAAAAAAAAACATTGATAAGAGTAGTCCTGGTTTTACTGTTGCTTGCTGCTGCATGATGCAGGGCAATGCTAAGAACTTGTGTTAATATGCTCAATCTGTCTGTAAATATATTTGTAAATGAATAAGGTCAAACCAGTGGTGCCCAAACTTTTTTCTTGGCCAGGACAAAATGAATAAATATCAGCAGTCCAAGGGCCAAGCCTTTAATATTTTTCACGTAAAAAGTTATTTTATCAATAAACTGTCTTTAATTGTTGTGCTTTTAGATGAATAGCCTGGTATGGGCTCCATTTCATCTCTTGACAGTCTTCTGCACAAAATTTCATCAGAATAGATACTTCTTACAAACCTCAGCAGCCCCTTGCAGGCCAAATGAGACCCCCCTGGAGGGCCAAGTGTGGGTCACAGGCCCCACTTCAGGTGGTATTATCGATAAAGATGGGCCCTATAAACCCACGCACTCAAACACATTGGGTTTTATGAATAAAATGCAAACCTACACTTTTCTTGACAGTACAAGTATCCCTCCATGGGCAGTAAACTGTGCATCTGAATGACTTTGGTCGGGCTTGTCATCCTCTTCATCAGCTCCTCCAGCTCCTCACAAGTGCTCTCATAGTGGTTTCTGGTCTGCAGAACGTAACAGAGATAAAAGTCAGTATCACAATATCATAGTGCAGTGCACTATAGTGTTTAAAATACAGAACCAACATTTTGCAGGCTCAGCTGCAGCTCCTGTTTGTAGGGCATGAAATCCTGAGTCATTTCCACTGTCAGATTATTGAGTGTCAAAATGCTGTGAAGAAACGCCAGGACCTGTCCCAACAAAACAAAAGCAGCATAAAGCCACATTACGTGACATTTAAATGCTATTGGACATTATTTGAGAGGTGTGTTAACTGGAGTGTGTTTCTTGAATCCTGGAGGGGTGTAGAAGTACAGTGGGTAATAACTCACAGGTTCAACTACATCGAACTTCTTCCGGTCCTGAACCTGGTGGATTTGGTAAACATACTCCACTGAAGCTTCATAGAAGTTCACACGCTCCTTGTCGAGCTGGTCATCAGCCTGTGAAAAATATTAATAATCTCTTAATATTGTACTCATATTAAGAATATTTTATCTACTCATTATTTTTATTTATTTAACCAGGAAAACATGATTGGTGTGGATGAGAAGAAGCACACATCTATAGGTGTGAACAAAATCTATTTACATGCAAACTACAAACAAATATGCAAAATTATATTAACACACAATTTACTGACCTCCTGAAGTTGATTTTCCTTCTTCTTTGAAGAAAGACTTAGGTGTTTTTCTAATTGTGAGTAGTATTTTTCACTCTCTTTCTCAAACTTCTTTTTCTTCTCCTGAAAAAAATATTGTAATTACTACAGTATTTATTATACAAGTTAAGTTATTAAGTTATAAGTTATTATACAAGTAAGTAACTATAATGTTTATGCACTAATTATACAGTACACAAAAAGAATGTGTATGTATGTAGTATGTAGAATGTAGTATGAACAACATCAGAAAAATTGAGTTAAACAAAAGTTGTCTCCTAATATTAAGTTAAAAAGAGCGAGAATGTGCAGGTGCTTTACGGAAGTTAGAGGAAAGCCTCTTGTCACACAGGTGGGTATGTAATAAAGAGGTTCAAGGAAATGGTCTGTTGCGTCCTGTTTTTGTGTGCAACTCAGGAAGACGATGCATCTACAGTGTTTTTAAACTAGCCTTCATTCTGTCCAACACAATAGAGCTAATCTAAGAGGGCATAGGGCAGCTGGCACTTACTTTAGTTGCTCCTATTTGGTCCTTTCTGAACTTCTCCAAAGGTTTAATAAGCAGATCAGATGCATTTTGAACCTGTAATGAAAACAAATCACACCCATTATATACATTACATATATGTACTTTTTTTAGTAAAGACATGATTATGAAACATTTATGGCTAGGTAATAATGAATGTCACTGTATGTTTAGAAAGTCCAGTCCCCATATAGACAGCAGCATTACAACATATAAAATACATGTTATAAACACTGTCTAGATTAGACTCTTTAAAAGAGGTGTTGGATCTGGAAAGCCCAGTCAAACAAGAAGCACTTCATTCCTAAGGCGTAAAAAATTTAATCCACAGAACTGAATTTAATATGGGCAGACAGGTAATTACTTCTCTACAGTGAAAAACAGAGACGAATATTGTGAAACC